>PVKM010028114.1:0-18460 GCA_004027735.1 Carollia perspicillata
TCTCAACAGGCGCCGAGTCAGGGTCTGAGAGATGGACATGTGACAGAGAGAGGGCATGGCGGGTTCTCGACAGGCGCCGAGTCAGGGCCTGAGAGATGGACATGTGACAGAGAGAGGGCATGGCGGGTTCTCGACAGGCGCCCGAGTCGTGGAAGTGGGAGGGACAGAGAGCGGCGCAGGAGTGGGCAGGGGCCTGGAGGCAGGAATGAGGACACGGAGAAACAGAGATGGAAGGGCCGCGCTCCAAAGCCGTGAACGGGGGCAAAGGGGACGAGCCCTTGAGAGCAAACGCGGGGGCAACACTGGACAGGCACTTCGGAGGGACAGACTGAGGAGAAGGGGGCGCAGAGGGCGGGAACAGACGGGCGGAGCCAGGCGAGGCGCCGGAGGAGAGCGCGGGAGGTGGGCAGGTCGGCTCAAGGACTGTGGAGACGCGGAGGAGTCAGACTGAGGGGGCGGCAACACAACGTGAGGTTGTTTTCAGGAGTTCCACAGAGTAAGCAGAGGGAAAGGGACGGTAAGGGCAGGGGGAAGAGAGAAGGGCCGCCGGGATGGACAGCAGTGGAGAGAAACGGGCAACGGAGAGACGCTTCCGCTTGGCGCCCTTATTCAGTCAGGCACGGGTCCCTTTCACTTCCTGGGATGGCAGGAGGGAGGCCGTGGGGCCGTGGGGCCGGAGTGGCAGTCTGTCACTACATGGGGCTTTTTCAAGGAATGTGAAAAGTGCCACGTGTTTTTTTCTCTTAAATGGAATTTTCTCTTTATAGCTCTCCATTTAATTCATTGTTTTGTTCAAGCATAGAGATAAATCTTAGTTTATTGAAAAAATAAATAAAAAGAAAAACTGCAGTGTATAATGTTTTTGGAGATAATAAGCAAAAGGGCTTTCCTTATTGTCAAACTGGAGCAAAGATGTAACTGATCTTTCTGGAAAAACAAAACTGTGTGCTCCAAGCTCATTCTAACAGGAGTATCCTGACACTAAATTTCAATAGCTCTAAATAATGAAATTTAAAAAATGGCAAGTGTTATGAGTTGCATAAAAACAGTCTCCAAAATTGTAAACCTCACATGCTCAAAAGTGTGAATCAGCTTATTTGACAATTTTTTTAATTTTTAACTACTAAATCAAATGACAAACTGTGTCATCTTGTGTGACTGTCTCACTTTAAAGTGTATAAAGTCACTTTTTGGAAATAGATTAGGATTTAAAAAAAAACATTAAAAAGCTTGTAAGCCAACAAACCATGGAGTTCAAAGCTGCTACCAGTGCGACTCAATAGGATCCACTAACTGAACACACTAATAAAACCATCTGAAGATGCGCACACCGTGTAAGTACACAAGACACTGTTAAAAACAAGGGTGAGGTCAATCACTGAATTTGTGGTAAACATTTGTAAGCTTAAACTTATGTTTAACAAAGACTTATTACGCAGGATTAGGCAAAAGCAGGTTTACAACTGCTTTGGAAAACCATATGGAAAACAATACAGTGATTAATAAATAATAACACAAGAATAAACTCTGTGCTTCACAGACTCATAAATGTAAACCAATTTTTGCCCAGCCTGGTACACATAGGTGTACATACAGTTCAGTGGGTTAACCTTTCATGCTGAAGGGATATTCGCAAACTTCCCTTGTTATACAAAACAGGACGCCAACTTAACCTCTGCTGCTTAAAGTTTCTAAAAACTAAGTCATGATGTTTACTTTGGTCAAAACAAGGAAGAAATTAGACACTGAGAAAGAGGTTAATGTTTATATATAGTATCCCATTTCCTAGAGATTTGATTTAAAAAATCATAGTAGTATGACAGAAATGTTTGTCTCTCCCATAAAAATCTTATAATTTTTTTTGCCTTATGGAGAATCTGATAAATTGATTTTTAAGACATTTATATATAATACTCTGTTTTACAAACATTACAGAAAGTTTTTCTACTTTAAGGTGGAAGAGTAGAAAGTGGGTAGAAAAAATTCCAAGATCTCATTTCAACAACCACAATAGAAGTTTTAACATATTTAACACTTATTGAGGACTTACCTGCATGCCACACATTGTGATAAAAACTTTACAGCCATTATCTCATTTAATTCCAATAATCTATGCAATTGGCACAATTACTTTCCTCAGGAAACTAAGGCTCAGGGAAATTAAGTGAGTATCCAATAGCTTTATTTTGACTTAGCAAAAATTTGGAAGATAGGTTCAAATGCAGTTCTGCCTACGAAGCCCCTGGTCTCACCACTCTGCACGGCCTCCCCCATTGACGAGAAGCACCCTAGAAGACTTCCTAGTGTGTAGTGTGTGGCCCGGGGGGTAGAAGTCACTTAAAAAATGACAATGGAGTCCTTCCTGGCTGGTGTGGCTCAGTGGGTTGAATGCCAGCCTGCAAACTTTAAGGTTGCCGGTTTGATTCCCAGTAAGGTCACGTGCCTGGGTTGCGGGCCAGGTCCCTAGTTGGGAGCATGGTAACCAAGCCCGATCAATGTATCTCTTGCATATTGTTGTTTCGATCCTTATCTTTCACCCCTCCCCTTCCACTCTCTCTCTAAAAGTAAATAAAAATTTTTTTTTATTTTTTTAATGACAAGGGAAACACCAAATTATACAAATAAGCTGACACTCAATTCTTTCCATTAATTTAGTCTTATAATTTATATTTAATATGAATTATGATTCTAGCATCTAACATGGCATGGCATTGAAAGGATTTTCATTCAAGTCTTCAGTGAGAAAAACTTACTAAAATTGATCTGACGATTTGGCTCATTTTTTTGCTCTATGAATGAGTGGACTCTTAGTGGGCTTCTTTCCCTCTCCCCTTCACCAATAATACCCTAACTTATAGAGACCAATGTATAAGCACTGGTTTTTAATTTTCTTGCAAAAACTAAAGCTGTGAGCTTTAAACTTGGTTCTAAGGACAGACCTTTTCCAAAATCAGACTCTGAAACATTTCCTTCCTTAAGATAAGTCTTCTACCATTATTTCAAAGTAAGAGGGACACCTGGTTGAATCAGAAGTTGAGTTGACACCAAGCTGCTGTGGCATCTGTCCGCAGTGTGGAATATGAGTGAGCTCCATTAACATTCCCCGTTGTGTGGGTAAACATCATTAAAGAGGAAAGACAAAACATACAAAGACTAGCTGATAAAAATAAAATTAAGTCCTTATTAAATCACCAAAATTTTCCCCTACATAATTTGTACTTGTCTCCTTTAAATCCAAGGTCCGCCTCCATGTATTTCAACAGCGCTGCTTTCTAAAAATGTCTCTGCAAGATGAGTGGCCAAAAATGGAGTTAGCTTAGTAATGGACCAGTTTAAAGCAACATGGACCTATCCTCCTTGGTTATAGCCCTAGGTCTAATTCTGACCATGGTTACTTACAGATTATCTCTGGATTTACAGCTGGACCTACAAAGAATGGACAACAACATCCATTCTCTCTGTTACTCCCTGCTGTCCATCTGTCAACCCCCACAGTGATATTAAACTTTAGCCATATCTTCATACTGACTGATATTTTTATGTTTTTAACATTAGCAGCAAAACAAACAACATCTTAACTCTGAATAACACCACAATTTTATATATATTTTTAAGGTAAATAAAATGCTCTGGCTATAAGAGTCCATCAAGAAGCATGATGGGCCTTGTGGTGTGGCTCAGTGGATTGAGCACTGACCTGCGAAACAAAGGTTTGCGTGTTTGATTCCCAGTCAGGCCACATGCCTGGGTTGTAGTCCCAGTCCTCACACACGGTGCACGAGAGGCAACTACACATGGATGTTTCTCTCCCTTTCTCCTTCCCTTCCCCTCTCTCTAAAAATAAATACATAAAAATCTATGTTCCCTAGAGCAAGGGACATAAAGGAAAGAATAAACAAATGAGATCTCATAAAAATAAAAAGTTTCTGTGCGGCTAAAGAAAACAGTATTAAAATAAGAAGAGAACCAACCATATGGGAAAACATATTTGCCAATGATACCTCAGACAGGGGTGTAATCTCCAAAATATATAAAGAACTCGCATGACTCCACTCTAAGAAGACAAGCAACCCAATTAAAAAATGGGCAAAGGACTTGAACACTTCAAGGAGACATACAGAGGATCCAGAGGCACCTGAAAAGATGCTCAGTATCACTAGCTATCAGAGAGATGCAAATTAAAACCACAATGAAATACCACTTCACACCAGTCAGAATGACCATCATAAACAAAGCAACAAACAACAAGTGTTGGAGAGGTTGTGGAAAAGGGATCCTTAGTGTACTGTTGGTGGGATTGCAGACTGGTACAACCACTATGGAAAACAGTATAGAATTTCCTCAGAAAACTAAAAATGGATCTGCCTTTTAACCCAGCAATTCCACTGCTAGGATTATATCCTAAGAACCCTGAAACACCAATCCAAAAGAACCTATGCACCCCGATGTTCACAGCAGCACAATTTACAACAGCTAAGTGCTGGAAGCAACCTAGGTGCCCATCAGTAAATGAATGG
The DNA here is from genome assembly GCA_004027735.1 of Carollia perspicillata. Classification (NCBI taxonomy): domain Eukaryota; kingdom Metazoa; phylum Chordata; class Mammalia; order Chiroptera; family Phyllostomidae; genus Carollia; species Carollia perspicillata. Next base: position 4,518 of record PVKM010028114.1, read on the forward strand.
ATCAAAAAACTATGGTACATTTACACAATGGAATTCCATGCAGCAGAAAGAAAGGAGCTCCTACCCTTTGTGACAGCATGGATGGAACTGAAAAGCATTGTGCTAAGTGAAATAAGCCAGGTGGTAAAAGACAAATACCGTATGATCTTACCTTTAATAGGAACCTAATCAACAAAACAAACAAAGAAGCAAAATATAACCAAAGATACTGAAATTGAGAACAGGCTGGCAGAGGGGAGAGGAGAGTGAATTTCAAGGGAAAAGGTGAAGGGTTTGCAGGAACAAGTATAAAGGACACATGGACAAAAACAAGGGGGGGTAGAAATGGGAGGGAGGTGGGGAAAGCTGGGGGATGGGTTGGGATGGGGGTAAAAGGCAGAAAACTGTACTTGAACAACAATTTTTTTAAAATCTTTTAAAGAAAAAAAGCATGATCTAAAACTTGAACTTTAATTTCAAATATTCCTTGAAACTACACAGAACCTTCTCATTAAAGAACATGTTCAGAAATATAACTTCTGCCCTGGCTGGTGTGGCTCAGTGGTTTGAGCACCGGCCTGCAAACCAAAGGGTCGCTGGTTCAATTCCCAATCAGGGCACATGCCTGGGCTGTGGGCCAGGTCCCAAGTAGGGGGCACACGAGAGGCAACCACACACTGATGTTTCTCTCCCTCTCTTTCTCCCTCCCTTCCCCTCTGTCTAAAAACAAATAAATAAACAAAATCTTTTAAAAATAAAAAGAAATACAGAAAGCAATATAACTTCCAAAAAATGTTTCAGAAAATGAACAATCTAAATGTCCTTGCCTATTCACTACCAGGAACAGCTACCCTGTAAATGCTCTAAATCCCTAAACTAAGCAACACCAAAGGGTGGAATTCTTATGCTAAGGCTGCAAACCTGCTCCAGCCAGCCCGTGAACAAATAGGAAGGGCACAAGTTAGAATGTCATTCAAAAAACTCTTAATGTTTCCAACATTACTACTTGTACTTCCTCAATATCCTAACTCTTTATGCCTATGGCCAAAGCAAACAAACCAAAAACTCTTAAGAACAACACCTCTTGCACATAGCTTCAAACAATTGTTTTCACTATCACACAGTTAGTGTTAAAGTCCAAGAGTTCTGCTGAAGTCTGTAGTACAGAATTATTTCTATTAAAACAGAAGGCAGTAGAGAAGAATAGGCTACATACACTATAAAGTAGATCAGAATCATTATGCTCATAAACAAGCATCCCCCAAAATGGAGTGTTTCCTTCAAATACCTGCCTGGGTAATAACTTTGATCCAATCATTAATATTAGACATAAGAAAACACCTCCTTGAGCCTTACCTGGCCATCACTGTTATCATCTAATCTAAACCAGGAAAAAGCAAGCAAGATGATGAGTGGTTGGTACCTATGTTGACTTCTAGCTTTTAAAAATAATGCCAATTCCGTGACATTTTGTCAAGTTCCTTTAAATTTTCTACCAGCACCAACTCCACTGCCTGACCCTAGGAGGTTCTCCTATATTTTAAAAAATGAATGTTTAACTCATAATGATGCACCGTCACCTACTAAAGTTTTGCAAGGCAAAAGTACAAGTTTGCAATTGACTTCCTTTGCTGATAAAAGAACTGTATTCAGTAACAAAGGAAGAATAAGGCCTTCTCTTTGTGGTTACTTAGAGATTATCTACAGATTGACAGCTATAGCTACTAAGAATAGAGAATAATATTTAGATGTCGAGAGTAAGTTAAATTCTCCTATTTAGGTCTAGCAATGCTTTCCCCCTAACTTGTCCCCCTGATTGACCAACTTCCCGATTCTCCTTCCCCAGCGAACTACTGCTCTTTAGTGCCAGATACTGCCTTCCTGAGTGATCAATAAAATGAAGCAGCAGCAGCAGCAGACAGAAAAAGCTGAAAGGGAAAGAGGAGGTGGGGGTGTGCATGCATAATAGTAAAAATAAAGGCTTTTTCCCTTATCCTTGGAGAACAAATTGTATAAAGAAACAAGAATTAGGGACAGAGAGACAAACAGATTCTGAGTTGGGAGGGGAGGGAGGGGGGATAACTACTAAGTACTAAAAGTATCCAAAAAACCACTAGAAACCAAAATCTTGAAAATGGTTGTAATCCACCTTTCAAAAAAGTTGTCTATTTTCTTTCTACAAGACAATAGAAGACATTCAGACAGCATTCTTTAAAATCCAAACAAATAGAGTTTCAATTCACTAATGTCTCTTTTCATGTACTGATATCTATACAACAAACACCCCTCCAACACTATATATATTGTTGATACCTAAAAAATTGCTACTGCTTTCCTGACCTTATAATGAGGGTACTAACAGCTGTCTTAGAGGTTGACTGTCATAATTAGACTGAACAATTTTAAATTTATTTATCTGCATAAATTTACTTATACTCAACAACATAACTGGTGGTTTCTGCATGTAAAACACATACTAGATTTCAAAGACTTATACCAAATATGCCATTAGCAATTTTTCATACTGATTAAGTGTTGAAATAATATCCGATATATTGTATTAATTTAATGTTATTAAAATTAGTTTCATCAGTTTCTTTTTTTAATGTCACTACTAGGAAATCTAAAATAATACACATGGCTTACATTTATGACTTCTGTTACATTTCAATTGGACAACACCAGTCTAGAACACAGTAAGGACAGAAAGAAATGATAGCTGGAAAATTATACTGAAATAACAAAACTCCCTATCCATCTCAGTGAAGGCTTTCATCTCCACACTGCCTTCACCACACTACCAATCTTTGTCCTTAATCTAGTGCTTGGCACATAATGGGCACTCGATATTTCTTTAGTGTAGTTTAGCAAAGGTAACCAAGACACAAGATTAAAATGCAGTATTAAAAAGTAGCTTTGAAAGTAAACTAAAAAAAAAAACTTGTTAACCTCAAAATTTTTGATAGTCACAAAAAACAATACTTTTTTTTTTACAAATTAAAAGACACTAAGAGTCAAGGCTATCATTTAGTATGTGGCTCAGCTCATGCTTCTAAACCACCCCAGGATGAAAGGACAAATGGAGTAGAATTTTTTCTTTTGCTTTAACTCTACACATGGTATGCACCATTCTAACCCCGTGCAACTCTGACCTCTGGCACAAACCAGCTATGTTGAAGGCAAACGCAGAGAGGTGCTCATTAGGCTGTACTGTATACAAACAGAAGTGGTCAGAAAAATACCTTAACAGTCTTCATGAAAAATAAGAGGGTGCTGAGTGCACCCATCGGCCAGTAAAGTTGAGAGCAAAACTGGATGGCATGCTTTAACCAAAGTTCATGAGCATATAACCAGGCAGCCACCAACAAGTGGTAAAAGTGGAGATCCCTCCCACTTCCCTATGTGAACGTCTGTCTCATTACGAGTGCTTGTTCTCTGAACAGCACCTGAATTGCATGTAGGTCAGGGCTGGGGGTTCTTTAGAGATATTTTGTCTCCCCCCATTTCCACCAGCCATCTTTAGGGTGTGAAAATATAACTATATCAAAAGTGGTATTCATTGAAATACATCCTACTCTACTAAAAAGGCCTTTTTCTCTACTTCTGATCACAATTTGCATAACAGAGGCTTGCAATACATGAACATTTCCTCCATAAAATTTATTAAGTAGTTGCCAATTAATCTGCCCATATCCAGAATTCTGTATTTACTGGTGAAATGAGAGAATTTCAGTAAATTCTTGAGATTTACTAGGAAAAAGGTTCTCTCAGAAAGACTAGTTTTTAAAGATATTTATAAGATATCATGGAAAGACAAAGAATTGGACAAGCTGCACCACTGATTCTTCCAGGCCTTTTTTTTTTATAAATCTTCTAGGGGAAAACTGAGACACAGAGGAATTATTATCTCAATCTCAATGGTCCTTTAAATAAAATTTTATGCTTCTGTTCTCCCTCACTATGACCAGATTTCAGGACCAAATTGATGAAAGGCACACAAATGTATCCACAATATACATAATCTGAGAACACAATGTTGAAGATCCTAAAAATTCTTTAAGAACTCACTCATCCAAGAGTGTAATTCATGAAGTGAGATACCTGTGTACACTCGTGCAGTGTAAATTATTCAGAAACTCATGGGTTTGCCTGTAACTTGCAGGACAATCCAGTCTTTCTTAGATAAGCTCTTCAAATGAAAAGAAGGATGTCCATGCTTTCCTTTTAGGTTGTTCTCACCTCTGTCCACAGTGCAATGATAAATACTCCATTTTCTGCTCTCAACCACTCCTGAGGTGCTGCAAAGTGTGTTCCTGCCAAAAACCTGCCATGGACATAGGACCTGGTCTAAGCTTCTCACCATGACCAACAAGGTCCCACAGCGGTCCAACCATGCAGCCTTCTCTCTCCCACACCCCAGCCCCTACATTCCATAACATTGAGAGACATTTAGTAAGCCTTAGATTCTCTTTCCTCTCCCTTTACCCACGGTGCTCACAACGTGGACCTATCCTTCACATCACCCAAGATATCACTTAACCCAGAACAACTTCCCACACCTCAGCCCGCCCACTGGAAGAATGGGTTAGGAGCTGTTCCCAAAGCACACAGTGTTTATCTCTACAGTGTGCTATTCCTGGGAGAGGCTTGCTGTACCACCTCTTCCCCCACAACAAGCTCTCTGCATGGCCCCCAATGAGCAGTACATAAGGAACCTCGATATTTTATAGTTCTCCCCTGAAACCAAGGAAATGGAAATGAAATCAAACTCTGAAAATGGTTAACACTAAAATCAGTGCTTGAGATTATTTTTTAAACTTTGCAACAAGCAATTCTGAATATGTGCAAATGATAATATGTCTACATGTTAAGTACTGAAAGATGTTCTTGCTAATCTCACTTCGCCTCTAACCAAAAAGGCACACTCATCCTCTTTAGAGATAGTGCAATCGAGGCCCTGAGGTTAAGTAATCTGCCCCAGGTCATGGGATCAGTAATCAGTTGTTAGAGCTTTTACTCCAAAGCCTGTACTCTTCACTTTATAATCAGGATTCTCAGAGTGGGGCTGGGGTCACTGGGTCTGTGAGCTCAGAACTATTTCTATAGTGACACTGAGATGTGATTTTCCTTTTATTCTCTCTGAACATAAGTGAACTTTTCCAAAGGCTCATGACTTGCATGCAGATGGTATGCAGAAGTAGATGGTAGAATCTGAGAAAATGTAAAGCAATGTCATTATTTTTTGTTTTAGGAAAGTTACTTTTCATTTTAAAATGTTATTTATGTTGACACAATGGTTTATTATTTTTAAATGATTAATGAATAAGTATTTCAAATTGTCCTCAGTTTAATATTCTAAGGCAGTAAATATCAACACATATAACACTGATAAACAATGGATCTTTGGAATCCTCAAAAATTTTTAAGAGTATAAAGGGATCTGAGATTACAACGTTCAGGAAACACTGTCCCGATCAACAATAGAAAAAATATATAGGCTAGACTTTTTTTCCCCTATAATTTTATAAGTAATCGGGACAGTCTGGATGCAGGGGTGTCTAACATTTTGGCCTCTCGGGCCACACTGGAAGATCAGTTGTCTCAGGCCACACATTAAATACACTGCAACACATAATCACAAAAAAAAATCTTATGTTTTAAAGTAAACTTACGATCATGTTTTGGGCCACATTCATAGCCATCTCGGGCTGCCTGTGGGTGGGCTGCGTGTTGGGACACCCGTTAGAGCTTCCATTAAGTATGTCCTTGCGCCACAATTAACATTACAGACCAATGAACTCTGACCTTTCTCATCTGTTTTCCTTTGTTGACTCTTCCATATAAAGTTAAATTTATCTTTAAACATCCTTCAATGTGCTAGATAATTTAGAAAATATCTATTCAGAACACATGATACATTTTAATCATAACTCCTATTTTTAAAAACTAGAAACCTCAAGGTAAAGAAGTTAACAAGCCTATCTGAATGTCATTCTTCAGTAAAGTGCATCAGTATCTCAACCTGCTCTGGCAGCTTCCCTGCTACACAGCATGGTTTTGAATCACCATTGTGTCATATATGAAATGCAAAGTAGTTTTAGTAGTTCTAAAAGCAAAACATGATTAGATAGATATATGAGTAGAATGTGAGTCGTTCACAGGGAAAGAAAGGTATTAGGATTCTGTGATAGCATTTTGAATTACCCATATCATTATGCTCATCACACCCAGCAACGTGGGCTAAAAGAGGGTAATATATGCACAAATCAAATTTAGTGTTTTATAACTAAGGCTACATTTCATAATATTTAACCTGTTCCTTAAAAATAAAAGTTTACATTGTGTTTACATGTGAAATGACAACTAACGCTTGCACTGACAGAGATCAGAAATTAAACCTAGAGTAGCATTAACATATGTGTATCAACCACAGGCTGAACATGATACCAGGCACATGGTATTTATTACCCCACTTGATCTCAGCACCCTTTGGGATGGGTACTGTTTTACTGATGAAGAATCTGACATTTAGAGAGGTTAAGTATGTTGCCTAAGGCCCCCACACTAATAAATAGTAGAACTGGGATTCAAATACTTTTCTAACTTTTAAAGTCAATGCCCTTCCCAAGACTTTACACCTCCTCATTATTATTTCCAGAACTGAGAGTTTTAAAATATGAAGATGATGCAGTGTTGAGCAGAAATAAGAAAGCAAATTCCACGAGCAAAATTTTAAAAGGCAACTGAACTTATATCATGAAAATTCCTCAAATGTATTTGCTTACATCCTTTATTCAATTCAGAGTTTACTCAAAATGGCACATTCGAGAAGTCAGAGCTAAACGAAAAGGGAAATATACTTGATGCCCCCAGTAGCTGGCCAGGGCACAGCCCAGAGGGACCCTCCAAGCATACAGTGACCCAAACACTACATACTCATATTCATCCTCTGAAATGCCTATTGAGATATTTGTACTCTTAATACTCAGGAACGCTGGAGGAGATCAACAGTTCCCATCCAGGAATCAGATTATATTCACAGGATGTCTCCTTCAACCTGCACTTGTCCTCCAGTGAAAAGAGATGCTGGGACAAGGACAAATTTAGGACCACTGCTCTGAAAAGATGCGTTGCTTAATAAGAAATATCCCAAGGAAGAAGAAAAGAATAATTCCTGGAAAGGAGTCCCATTCATCTCTGCCCTACGAGCCACCCAGGTCCACAGACCTCAGGAATGGCATGCCTCAGGGAGAGAGCACTTTGGTAAATTTCGAGGAAATTTTACTGTAAAATGGAGATAAAGGGAAACAAATTGGCCGGGTTTGATCTTTTCCATTCCTTCCTTCACCCTTGTTTTCCCGAGGCCCTCTGCTCCCAGCATCTTGTCAGACTGCCTTTCCCACCTCCCCTTCCCAGTTGTTCAGGAACCACAGGTTCCAGAAGCCCCTGGACTGCAAGTTAGGAAGAGAAAGGAGGTGGCTCTCCTTTGCAGCAAGCAGGACAGCTCCCACTGACCTTGGGTCTCCTCTTGAGAATCTACAAGTGCGCCAGACCTCTGACGGCAGCTTCTCCCAGACTCCTACATGTCCTGCATCCTCAAGACCTCCACTTCCTGAGCCCTGTCTCTCCTCCCCCACACTCCCAGTGCTGAAGCTTCTGAGTCCCTGTTCTAAATGCCTCTCCAGTTGTGATACCCCCCAATCAGGTTTGTTTCCTGACCAAACCCTTTTACTTTCACGTTGCTTCAATCCTTTCTGTTGCATTCCCAGATCCCTGGTCCAAACTGTCCTCACAGGCCTGTACCACAGGCTCACAATTCATCTTCTAGTCCCCTAGTCATCCTGTGGACTGTCCAATGGATTTCACTGGCTCCCCGCTGAAGTGCAAATTTCTTAAAACAGAATGCCAGACCTCTACCACCTGCCCTTCCCTGCAGCAAGCTTGACTTCCCCTGTCCCATTTAACCAATCATCTTCCAACCCAAAAAGTCATCCCCCAACCCTCAAAGTCATCCTCAGTGCACTCTCCATGGCTAAATCCCAGCCAAACTCCAAGCACCCTTATCCACAGGTACTTCCTCTATCTGGACTTGACTCTGCTTTATATTTTCACATATTGGTCATACTTCCCCAAATTGATTCTAAGTTCATGAAGAACAAGCATTGTGGCCCTGACTGGGTGGCTCAGTTGTTTGGTGCACTGTCCTGTACACCAAAAGGTCATGGGTTTGATTCCCAGTCAAGACACATACCTAGGTTGTGGGTTCGCCCAGTCAGGGCACGTACAGGAGGCAACCGACTGATGTTTCTCTCTCACATTGATCTTTTCCCTCCCCCCACAATACCTTCCTCGCTCAATAAAACACATCCTCAGATGAGGATTAAAAAAAGGAACAAGCTCTGTGTGTTACAGCTCTAACATCACCTATTGTGCTATGCAACCACAGTGGAAGGGCAATATGTATTTTTGACTAGCACTCTAGAGTAATCTATACATGTAGATATTAGTTCATTCTTCCTAGACCTAAGGCAAAAACACCAACGCTTATAATAGAAAGATGTCCTTGTGAATGCTAGAGCTTCAAACTTAAATCTGTCTGCTTCCAAATTCTATAGGATAACAAAAACCCCAGCTTGCAAAAAGGAAGACTCCTGTTTCATGCCGGGAACCTAAGTCCCTTAGAGCCCAGGCACTTTCTCCATTTACTGGTTTGCAATTTAAATTCACACTAACATTCAACAGTTGGTAAAATAAATATTACGGAATAACACACTTTGCAGCTTCCCAAGGAAATAAATTATAGTTTTCTAAAAGAGGTGGGAGGGACTACCACAAACCATATTTTTAAAACAGAAAAGCAGACAGAGACAGAAAAATGAGGAGAAGGAAGAGCTGTCTGTTCTGAGGCCAATGTCCACCTCCCTGCTGACAGTGACGACTTGGTTTCCTAGGCATTCTCAGTGCCTAGCACAACACCTGGGACAGAAGGAATCAAGACTTTTGAATAAGTGAACAAATGCATTAAGTCAGTATATGAGAGAGTAAATAAAGGGAGTAATATTTAAAAATGAGATTATGGAGCAGCTTAACAAGATTAAAACTGAGGATCTCATAATGAAAATGTTTTGCATGACGTTTAAAGAAAAGTACTATTAGGTAAGTTCGCCAAATTACATTTTATACCACAAGGCAGGCAGGATCCGAGTTCCCTTACCTGAGGCACAGGCACTTTCTGCGGGGTGTTCTGGGGTGATGGGTGGAGCTGTGCCCAAGGCTGGTGATGCGGGTGTGGGGGTGAAGACTGGTGGTGCAAGCCCGGGTGGGGCTGCATCGGAGGACAGGTTGGCAACTGCTGAAAAGACGGCTGCTGACCAGGGTGCTGCTGGCCAGGTAGCAGCCGTTCCTGGATTGCTTGTGGATCTACAAGGCCAACACCGGGGCAACCATTTGGTCTCATGTGCCCGGCCAACTCCCTCGGTGCTGAGGACATGCCCATAAACGGACGAGACTGCTGCATGTTTCTGGGGCCCATATTCCTCTGTCCAATTCCCATGGCACCAGGGGACTGGTGAGATGGCTGAGGGTGGGGCATATTTGGATAACTGCCAACTTCCATTGGTATCCCAGCACTTCCAGGCCTGACTTGCGGAGGAGGAGTACCTGCTGGATTATTCATTGCTTTCATGGGTGACATGGGAGGCGGAGAGGCGTAAGTTCCCTGAGGCTGTGAAGGATGCATAGTTTGTGTGTTCATTTGGTTAAGTGAGCCACTGGGGTGGATGGGCTGCTGGTGCATTAGTCCTTGACCACTGTTTGATGGGAATCCTACAGCATTGGGGTATCTGGGTACGGACTGATTCATTGGAGTATTATTTGTAAGGCCTAAATTTTGATTCATCCCTGTATTGTTAACTAATCCCTGATTTAGGTTACTGTAAGGATATCGAGAATACTGCCCTGAGTTGTTCATAGTAGGTGAGGGGACTGTCTGGCTCCGAGAACTAAAGTTAAGGGTTTGTGGCCTAACAGCCCCTTGTTGAGGAGGATTGGGGGAGAATCTGGGACTGTGGGCAACAGATTCTCCATGGAGAGCAGTGGGGGGGTGGTGGTGGAACTGTTGCACCGAGTGGCGTAAGGAAGGTGCCATGCTGGGACTCTGCTGGGGCACGTGGGACAAGTGGCCCGGTCCTGAGGTGGCAATAAAAGGATTTCCCTGGCTGAGGCCCTCTTGACCTTGGGAAAACTGGCTCATCCTCTGCTGTGGCTGACCGTGCTGCTGCATGGAAAAATCCCCACGTGCCATATAGCTGCCCATCTGCTGCATGTGCTGAGGGTGGCCCTGCGTGGGGGGCCCCGATGGAGCCGGCTGGGGCTGCTGCGGCTGCTGCTGGTAGGGGGCTCGTATCTGGTCTGGTACCTGAACGGCCCGGGGGCCCCACATGGAGCCACCGTCCACAAAAGATTGCCCGTGCCTTTCATTCTGCATGCCAGGGTAGACGCCCATCTGACCACCGCCACTGCCACTGTGGGGGACCTGAGGAACGGGAGGGGTGTGATACTGCGAGTGAGGAGACGCGAGTCCGTTCCCAGGGGTGCTGCTCATCATCCTGCTCGGCTGATCCATCAGGTGCATCTTCTGTTGTTCGTACTGACTATAGTGATCGAAATGGGTCAACTTGGTCTGATTCTGATTAGTGGAGGGGTGATGAAGGGGTGGCTGCAAGGAAGCAAAGCCCTGGTCCATCGGCATCTGCTGACCCATGGGGTTCACTGGATTTTCAGGGTAACCACAGTCTCCAAGGCCTTCAAGTCCTTCGCTGAAAATATTCCCATCCTCCCCAAAAAGACTCATCATTCCTGGATCTGCCATCTTCTGCCAACACACGGCTCCTCCAAACTACAGCCCGGGAGCTTGTCTGTGCTTCACTTCACCGTGGTGCTCGTCCTCAAAGCCTGTAATCCTTAACTAATCTCCTTCATGTCATTCCATATTTCTTTAATTCTCTGGGACCCTGCAGCGTCAGGCAAAGTCTGGATATAGGTCCTGGAAGAGAGTGGGAGGTGGGGAAGAGGAAGGAAGAAAACAAAGAATTAGGAACGAATGACAAAAACTGCCAGTATTTTATGCATTTGAATTTGGTTTTCATCAACAATACTAATCTAGCCCCCTCGCTGAGCTGTATTTTATAAACCTAGTTCCCTTTAAGAGAAACTCATTAGCTTCTATCAGAAGCATTATTGTGATCGGTTACTTAGAAAGCAAGCAAAACACTAACCTTAACCTTAAATTAATCCATTCACTCCACTTCCTAGCATTCCATTCTCGGATGGAACAGAACAAAAGAACACAACATGAAGCAGCAGCAGCTGCCACAGCAGGCAAGCAGATGTATGAATATAGCCAAGCGGCCCATCTGCTGAACCAAAGCCCTGGAAATGCTCTGGTTACCAACAGCCCGCCCTTCACCTTATTCCCCTGAGCAGTATAATCAGATGAGCAGCCGCAGCTCCGAGGGCTGCGAAAAGCCCAACTTAGTTAAATTGACTAGAGGATTATACAAATACCAAAATCAGTCATTTAGTACAAATTAGATATTTGCAGCCCACCTACAACTATGTAACAGCTATGGAGGCATCGAATGAAAATGCGTGCACAATGATGTTGGAAAGCAAGTTTCAGAGTATAATAAATTCATAATTTCATTGTGTTTAATGGCAGGAATATACAAAACTCAGAAGGGACCAGAGAAGAGCTTTCATTCGCCAAGAGGACCGATTTCACTTGTGGCTCTGGGCCCACCACCTTCCTGGCCTGCACTGCCGGCAGAGGAAGTCCAATCACAAAGTCATTACTCACCCAGAGGCTCTGGGCTCTGGGTAAACCAGGGGCCCATGTGACCACTCGGACAGACCCTCCCTGGATGGGCAGTTTCTATGACCATTCTCATCAACAGAAACAGAAAACTTTGCCCAAAACTGGTCAGAACTGAAAATTTGTTTAAGAGAATGAAGTTCAAAGTATCCATACAAAAAATATGTAGCTATATCCACGCAGCCCTCACCCTTGTCTTAACCTCTTGGGATAAGGCAGGGCACGCCCAGGTGCGGGGAGAGGGGGCAGGCACATTCGTCAGCGTGCCGTGCTTACAGCACACGTTATACACTATCCGAAGTTCCGAACGGATTCTGTGTCCGATTAAAATAACCCACTTAAAGAATGTTTCTACAAGCAAAACAGGAGAGTATTTTTGTTGAATGCTAATTAAATGAACAACCTAATAAAGAACTAATTCACATAAGAAAAATGTCTGAAATCTTAAACATCTATGGAATTTAACTCATTTCTTTCCCTTTTTCAGAAGCACATTACACAATGTATGATACTGCCCAACTTGAAAAAACAATGTCTGTGGAAGAATTTCCAAAGTGATGTTCTAAACAGACTCAGTCACAAATTCCACTGACACACTCCTCTATGAGCATGAGGATGAACAATGGGCCACCCAGCACTACTGAGAACTCACCAATAAGACAGACCAAAAAAATCCATTTCTGCTGCCCTATTCTAACACATTCCTAACAAGGGAAGAATTCTGCTTACAGAAAATGTAAACAGCATTCCTGTTCGCTGTCAGAACTACAGACATAACACCTGAGGGGGTCTCTAGGTCTGTAGTTTTCAGGTGACAGCTGTCAGCTGAAGTCAAAGGTCTCCTCACTCTGCCACTAACTGCCATGAATTTTCTTACGTACTTTCTCCAAAAACAGGTCAGATGGGTGAAGGTAAGATGAGCACAAAAGCCATTTATTTATAGACATGCTGCTTTACTACACAACTACTTTAAAATCCAAAGGCAAGAAAAGGAGAAATCTCCAGGGCCAAATAAAACAAATACTTATAAATTCAATTTACTCCTAAAAAGCCTAAGCAGTCAGTCTTCATTTATTCCAGGCTCATTCTAGCTTTCAAGGAAATAAATACTGAAATGGACTTGATAATAGCTTAAACCAGCCGTGCAGACTAACCACTTACCAAAATAACCTTTCAAATTAGCTTAAGGAAGGCAATGTCTACTTATATGTCCTTGATGGCCTTGTTTTTATAGGCTAACAGCCGCATCCTCCAGGGTCTATCCCGTGTCATGGGAGGAAATGCTACTGCCTGGATGGGGTTCCCAGCCAGCTCCAGGGGACTGACCCGGGTGGAGGCATAGCGGGCCTGGAGAAGAGGCAATGGAATTGCGCAGAGGGGGAAAAGAACCTGCCTGCTGGTGTGGGAAGGGACGAAACAGGGCACTTGCTGAAAGTAACCCTACCTGACTCTTGGATTTCTACTGCCCTGCCCCCTCCCACAAGAGTCCACTTTCCAGTGGCATGGAAAACAACAGCATTACCTGGAATCAAGTAAACACATTGCCCACCACAAGTGTGACCACAATCAGGACAGCTCTGGGCAAAGAAGTTCAAAACTATGGTTTAGTCTGCCATCAGTGACTGCTCCTGCTTGCTCAGACAGCCACCACCCACCACCGCCTTCATGCCCCTTTTCTGACCTCAAGACTCTGCTGGTGACTATGCTAGGAATCCATCTGGTAGTTGGATTTCATATTTCTCATTTGAGCTAATCTAATTAATTTATTTTGGTCTTTTTAAATTTGATCAAGACCATTTGAATCCCCACGTTCCCAAGTCACAGCTGCAACACATAATTTTGTTTCTAGCAGATGTTCATTTAAAACTTCTTTTAGAAGGCTGCTCCCTTCTCTACACTCAATGTCTACATTTCTGGGTCTCAAGCAGCAGTGTTCAAAGGGCCACCAAATCAGAACCGTATGTGATTAAAAAACTTTTAATAACTACATCTAAAAAGTAACCCAAAAAGAGTGAAATGAATTTAGTAATAGTTATTATTTAACCCAATATATGCACATATTATCACTACAAAATGCAATCAACATTAAAAC
>PVKM010028115.1:0-18461 GCA_004027735.1 Carollia perspicillata
TTGTCAAAGAGGAACACACACACGACCATGTCCCTTCCTCTTCACCTCTTCTTAGTTACCGGTCCCTGAGTGAAGCTCAGAAACCTGTTGGGGATGTGATGTTCGGGTTTCATCGCAACCTCTCCAGGCAGATGCGGTGACTCATCCCCGGCACTCTTCTGACCGAAGCGACACTGAGCACAGCCATTCATTCCTTCAGAGAGGGACGTCCTCTCCGAGCTTTGAGACATTTCCGTTACCCCTGAGGTTAGGTCGTGCAGGGCACTGTTAGAGGGTGAGGACGGTGAACGCTCAGGCTGTGGCTCACTAAGGGGTTGGGCCCCACGGGAACCCAGGCCCACCAGACAGGCTTCCGTGCACTGAGATGCGCACACTGGGGCCGCCTCTCTTCTGAGGAGGGATGCTCTGCGGAAGGACTTTGCGCCTGGGCCCCTCTCAGCTCCAGAAGGTCTGTTCTTACCCAACAGTCTAACATCCCCGGAGAGAAATGTGGATCCTTGGAGCCATGGGTCCTCTAAGAGCCCTGCAACGGGGGTGGCACCACTTGTAAAGACATCACTCTGAGCTAAGGAATCAGCGTCCCTGCTCCTCCTGCCAGGTGTGGCCAACTTGGTAAAAGGGAGTTGAGGTCTTACTTACTGTTACCTGATAACCTGTAGTTTTCTGGAAGTCTCCTTTATGGGACTTAGCATACTTGTAGTAATTTAAATGACTATTATTAGTTTGCTTGTTTTTCCCCTTAAGCTGTAAGCTCTGCCAGGGCAGAAACAGCCTGTTTTGTTCAGCACTGTATTCCCAGTACTTAGCAGACAGGTGCTCGAATACTGGTCTGCATACTAACTCCCATTGTTTCACACATCCGGAATGTGTCTTTCGTAACATTTAGAGAGTCCTGTGCCTGCTTGGGCTTCCTCATCGCGCGGCAGCCAGGTTCTAATAGCGAGCATCGTCAGAAAGGAAGGCAAAGCGTGGACTTTTGGACCTAGTTTGGGAAATCTTGTAGTGTTACTCCTACCATATTTTATTTGTCAGGCAGTGACAAAGTTCTTCCCAAGTTCAAGGCGAGGCAATGTGGATCCTGCCACTTGATGGGAGGAGTGGCAAACTCACATTATAAGAGCATGTGGAATGGGAGATCTTATACTGGCCGTCTTCGACAAAAACAGTCTGTTACAGTTGTGTATAGTTTTCATCAAATTTGGAAAAATTTTAGCCATAATTTCTTTGAATATATTTTGTCCTCACTTGCTTTGTTTTTGGAGTTCTAATCATATGTATGCTTGATATTCCCACAGATATTAAAACACTTTCTTTTCAGTTTTTCTCTCTTCGCTTCATTTTGAATAGTTATTATTATGTATTCAGGTTCCTGTTATTTTCTTCTGTAGTCTCTAATCTGTTATTAAGCCCACCAAGTGAATTTGTCATATCTTCTATTTCTCTGCTTTTCATATTTTCCTTGAAATCCTTGAGTATATTTATAGTAACTTAGTTTAAGATTTGGTCCGCTAACTCTGTCCCCCCTGACATTTCTGGACTTCCGGGTCTGATCCCCTTCACCCCCAGACTGTAGATCTGTCCCCCCTTCTTCGCACACCCGGGAACTTTTTTTATTGCATGCTGGCATCTCCAGGGCTACATTTTTAGGTGTCTGGACCTTGTTGTCTTTAAGGAACACTGAAATTTGTTTAGGTAGGTAGTTACTTACTAATCAGCTTGCCACTTGAAATGCTTGCTTTTAAACTTTGTTAAGACAGGTCTGGGCCCTGGCCAGCATGCCTCGGTTGGGCATTGCCCCACAAAGTGAAAGGTTGCCAGTTCAATCCCTGGTCAGGGCCCATGCCTGGGTTACAGGCCTGGTCCCAGGTTGGGGTGTGTATGAGAGGCAACCAATCAATGTTCTTCTCTTGTAGGGGCCCAGCGGCCATAAGGGGGTTAAGGAGAGGGTTTCTCACTGTGAGAGTAGTAATAGAAACCTGGTTTCTAGCCTCGAGGCCGTTCTGGGCCCAGACTACCTCCCAACTACTAATTATCTAGTTATTCCCATGAGCAGGGGGAAGGCATAGCCTTCTTCGCAGGTACAAGAAAGTATGCGCTAATGAGAACCTTGTCCTGTAGGAACTTATAAGCTTTTATCTCAAGGATACACTTTATAGCTTCTAAGGCACGGTGCTTAAAAGCTTCGCGCTCTTTCAATAAACTCGCCATGACCCGATGAGTCTTAGACCTCTCTGTTAATATTATTATTAATAATAATAATATCATCCCTCACCCTGACTTACGAGCCCCCCTGCCGCAGCGGGCTGCGACATTCTCTCATGTTAATGTTTCTCTCCCTTTCTTTCTCTCTCTCTCCCCGTCCCTCTCTGTAAACATAAATAAAATCTTTAAAAAGAAAAAGATAGGTTTGGGACAGCTTTTGCTCTAGGACTAGTTCATCTCTAAGACTAAGGGGTGGTCCTTCTGCGAACTCTACTGAATGTCCCTGGTATTCGGGGAGGTCCCTCTCCTCTGGCTACAAGTATCCCCCAGGGATTATTTAGTTTGCAGTCCTGGCGTTTGCCTGGCCCTGCAGGGTGTCATCTAGCAATATATAGGTGAATATTCGGTAACAGACTGACAGGATCGCAATATAGATTTCCAGATGTTTTTCTGTACTTAAAACCCCAGCCGCCACCGCTTCCCCAAATTTCAGTCTTGAATCTCCCCATTCGTCGAGACTGTGGCGGGCTCTGACTCTGGGGCCCTGCAGGCCTAGTACTCCGCACTTTGCACTCTGACAAGTGCTCCCACGCAGAAAGTGCGCGTGCTCCCTGGGCTCACCTCATTTGTTTTCCTTCTCAGAAATCCTTTTCAGGGATCACCATCCCGCACTGTCTGTCAGCCACTGTCTAAAATCAGTTGTGTGTCTTAATGTACCCAGCTTTCTAGTTTTGTGTGGTAGAAGGGAAATTTCTGTACCAGTACTACGAGTCAAAGTATGAATTTTAAAGCCAGGATTTCTTTCTTCTTTTAACCACTTCAGTTTTTAGTTTCCAAATGTAAAAATGAAACGAAGGCAGCTGTGGGCTGGAATTAAGGACTTTGGTGCAGGTTGCACACCTGCTTCCAACCTGCTGCACGAATATCGGCGGATCCCGTTTCTTCTCGGACTTCCACAGCCAGACTGAATTTAATGCAACCCTGTTCTCCCTACTCCTCAGGCATCCCAGAATGAGCACATGGAAGCAGAACCAAACCAACTACGTAGGGGTGGGGTTATAAAGCTGGCCCTTCCAAAACCGCTCTGGCCCATCTTCCAGTTCATGCTGTAAAGCAGTCAGGGGCCTGAAATGAGGGGATAAGACTGGTGCTGCTTCCCTGTCTCTGCTCCTGCCACTGAATGCCGTCCTATCACGGAGAGCCAGGAGCTGCGTAAGACGTGCAGGTGACTGCACTCTCCAAACCCTCCCGACTGCCCAGCGGGACAGGTAATGTTATTTGCCCCCAGTTCCCACAGGAGAATGAGACACAGCGAGATCAAGTGGCTTGCGGAGCGTCATCCAGCTAAGCGGCCGTGGCAGAATCGGGGCTGACTTGAACCAGGCTGTGACGCTCTTAACCACTCTGTGACGGCGCGAAAACTATTGACTGGCACCAGCTGCTGCTGATGGAGAATCGTTGTCTTTAACTGTTAATCATCCTTGGAATCCCTTCCACAAACCCTGTCTGTGTAGTCGGCCTGACTTCCTCGGGGAGCAGGAAGCTTGGGTTAGAGTTGGAATGTGTGATTCCTGAGAAAACACATCACCAGGCCGGCAGGAAGTGAAAGATGAAGCGTGGCAAGAGCTACCTAGGCAATAGGGTCCCAGCAGAGCCCCAGGGTCCAGCGGGGGAGTCACGGGGGCTTATTGAACTTCTCCTCTCTGGCAGCTGTGGCTCTGTTATTCTTTTTCTGCCCATTCTTAGACACATTCAATCAAGGCAAGCACCCAAACGCTAACACTGTTTCCTGAAGAGAGAAAGGCTAAGATCTCCTTGACTCAAAGAAGAGCGCCTCCCACAGGTGTTCGGCAGACCAGCGTTGCCTCCTCCTGCACCTCGCAGCCAGGCGTGGCGGCCTGCTCCCTGGAGCAGCCAGGGAGCAAAAGGAGCACATTCGTTCCTTTATTTGTAAGTGCTGACAGCAGGGCATTGCGTTGTAGGAGCTCACCTATTAGAAGTTGTGAACACAAGAAATCGTTGCTTTTTGAAAAGCAATGTATACATGCTTTTACAAACGTACTTTTCTGGTTCTGCTTCGCTCAGTCTAATATTAAATATTTGTATTCGGTCAGAGCAGTGAGCCGAGGTCCAGTTGGGGGTTGGGGGCCTGCGGGGAGCTGACCTTCGGGGGCACGTCTTGGACTGGTCATCAGTGAGGAGCCAGTATAAGAGTAATTGATAGCTGGTGTTTTCGTGTGAAGCTTCTCAAGTAGTCAGGGTTCACTATGGCTTTTTTCCTGAGAAAGGTTGGCATCAGGCCGGCATGTGTCTCATCCTTTGACAGTTCTTTGCTTTCACGTCCCCCTTCAGGGGACCACCCGACCGTGAGCAGGCAGGTGCTTGCAGAGCAAGGGTCCCGCCAGCTGGAGGGCGCCCGAGGAGAGCTCCAACTGGGTGTGACCCCCAGGTCGCTGCGCACAAACCTCCAGAGTGCACTGTCCCCACCCCCACACATACTCACACCCTCTGCTCCAGCAGCAGAAGGCTTTGCTTTCCATCTCAAAGTTTCATTTCAAATCTCAAAATTCTGGTATATTCCACAGTCTGCACAGAACTCTTAGGCTACATTGAAAACTCTTTCACGACACGTAGTTTCTGCAGTATAATTCTTAGAGAAGGAAGGAGGAAATCAGTAATTCAGCTTCGTTTGTAATCAGTACAATTTAGAGGTGGGATTGCATGGTATCAGTCCACTCCGTACCTGATAGAATTGGCAGGCTGGACCCTAGTAGTTGCTTTTACGGTTGTCCTTCCTGCTGGTTGACTCTGCATCTAACTGTCTTTACTCTTTAGCCATGAAATGTTTGGGGAGTGGGGAACCCACGTACTTCACACTCTCACCGGAAGGTTCCTTGGAGCTGGACGGTTACTGTGGCCTTCGAGGCCGTACAAAACGGTGTGCTGAGCCTGCTTCCCAAAGGATAATACCCAGGAGTAATATTTGGCAAGGTTCATGAGCACAAAGCACATTAAATACAAGAGGAAAGCAAAACAGACGGGCCCTCCGTCACACAAACCCCGCCTGTGGAGACTCGGCTGGGAAGCTTAGGCAGGGGTCTGACTGTGCGCCATGCTCGACTTCATTAGTAGGTGATGGGAAGCACCCATATGTTTGAGTAGGGGAATATATAGGCTCTGTGTTTTAGAAAGATCATTCGGGACAGAATAGAGAAGTTGAAAGCTAGAAGCTCAGCTACAAAGGTATGGAAAGAATCTAAGACCCCTGCTCTAGGTAATCATAGAGGCTCCTACGGATTTCAGAAAGAGCCAGCCCAGTCCTGCCCAGGGCAGAGTTTTCCTGCAGAGTGATATTTGTTTACGTCTGTTTTACTAGGAAAGACAATGCTGGTGATCAGGGGAGCGTTTCATCTCCTGTAGAACCCAGACCAACGGAGAGTGTAAGAAAGATGCCGCCCAGCCGGGCCGTCTGGTCCGGGGCTCGGGGCATGAGGCGTGGCACCGGGCCCTTTAGCCACTTCAACCCCTGCAGACGCCCAGGAAGCTGGACTTTCTCCTCAGTCCCTGCAGGCTTCTGGCCACCACAGACGGGAGCCCCAGTCTTGACTGCGTTGCTTTTGTTCCAGCCTGATGATACCTCAGTCTGTGATGGGGAGAGCCAGGACACCCTGGCTTGTTCTTTCACCAGGACTCGGAAAGGTCTTGCTCGCTGGTCCCAAAGGAGAGAGAGCAGGGTTCTTCCTGGAAAAGGGAATGGCTTTGTGGATCTAAGAAAAAGAGCCATCAAGGCACAAGAGACGCAGTAAACCCCCCGGGGGCCAGGGCCATCAGCCCCGGGACATTAGTAGTTGCTTGAAAGTAGTTGCTTGAAGTCCTAGCGGACTTACACACACACACATACATCCTCGTGAAGGTGTTTTACTAGTCCTTAGACTAGATATAAGGGTCGAGATCGATTATTAAACTTTGAAAGCAAAAACGAGAGTAGTTGACTTCAGTCTGTCGCGTTTCTACCCCTCTGTTCCCGTCCTTAGTCGTTAACCCACCTCCTCTTACTAACAAGGGACAGAATATCTCAGGACACCAGTGGGAGGAGGGGCTTGGATCTAATATGGGGCAAGAGGAAAGTAAAAGAAAGTTTGAGAGAATCCATGAAACACTGACCAGAAGAGAAGGACTCAGCGCAGCCCCAAGGCGGCAGCTGAATTTGGGAATGCAGGAGCCCAAAGAACGGGGGGTGTGGCCAAGACCGACCTGGCTAGGGCTAGAGAAGGAAGGTGGGAGTGACTTCTGTGAAGGATTGCCCACCAGGAAGCAATGGCCTTGGCCTTGTCTGGTTTTCAGAGGGAAGTGGGTTCTAGTGCAAGGCGAGCAGCCTTCCCTTCAACGGGGACTTCATCAACCCAGGAGGCAGCCCTCACGGCCCACAAAATCTTCTAATCTCCATTGGCGGATACAGCTACACATCCTGGCCTCTGGCCTTCGGGGTCTGGAGGTCAAACTCAAATGTTTCAATGCCCAGGAACCTGCCAACGAGCTCCTCTCGTGTGTCCCACGCAGGTGCTCAGACCACACTTGGAAACACTGCACTGTGGTCCCTCTCCCCAGCCGGAGCACGAGGGCTTCTCTGCTCGGGGAGTTTCCCAAGGTAAGTGTTTCCCCAATTCCCTCACACACCCATCGAACACCTAGGACTCCAGTCCTTGGGGGTTCAGCTTTTAAGTGAGTGTAAGGTGTTTTTTGAACAAATATGAGCAATTCCTATGGGTAGCCATGTTTAGGAACTTCCTCTGAGCCTCAGAAAAGCTTTCCTTGTTCTAAATCTCTGAAATCGCAGAGTTGGTTTTCATAACGGATCACTGTATTTGAAAGTAGAAACTGCCAACTTTATGGAATTCTCCTTCCACCAAAAAAGTCTGCCAATTTGAGATACTAATTATGCAACCCCACTTTGAAGGGAGGGCCATGGGGACACTTACCAGCAGTATGAGAGCAAAAGTGGGGAAGTGTCGCAGCCCGCTGCGGCAGGGGGGCTCGTAAGTCAGGGTGAGGGATGACAATGGAGAGGTCCAAGACTCAGCTGGTCATGGCGAGTTTATTGAAGAAGACCAAAGCTTTTAAACACAGTGCCTCAAAAGCTACAGAGCGTATATCAGTCATGTCCTTGAGATAAAGCTTACACATTCCCACAGGACAAGGTTCTCATAACACATACTTCCTTGCACCTGCCAAGAAGGCCATGCCTTCCCCCTGCGCATGGGGACAACCAGATAATCAGCAGTTGGGAGGCAGTCTGGACCCAGAACGGCCTTGAGGCCAGAAACCAGGTTTCTATCACCACTCCCGCGGTGAGAAATCCTCTCCTTAACCCCTTATGGCCGCTGGGCCCCTACAGGGAAGGGCCTGGGGGACAGAAGTAGGATTAGATGGACCTTGTAAAATTCCTCCTACTCTAACATTTGGTTGGGTGAGATCGCCCCAAGCAAATGCAGAGTTTTACTCTTTCCTCAATCTGGGCCGAGGCATTAGCAAGTAGGCAGCAAACTTTGGGACTGACGTAACAGGTGGCTGCTACTGAGCACTTGCTAGATCACTGGCCACAGGTGACTGAAATAGTAACTAGATCACCAGAGCCCCTTATCAAATACTTATGGACCTTGGCTCCGTTTCATCTGATGAAAGTCCTTCAGGATCTCCATCAGGTCTGCAAAGTTGCTGGCTTTGGACAGAGCGACACGCTCATCTGCTTCAGACGAGCTGCAGGTAGCTTTGTGTTCTGGTTTGTGACATTCAGGGCTGGCAGGACAAAGCAGGGGGCTGAGGAAAGCTCAGGGACCCCTACCTTGGGCTCCTGGTGATGTCACTAATGACAAAGGAAGCTGTAGAGTGGCATGAGAATCCAAAACAAGGTGAGGGGGAAGAGACATTTGAACTTCCTGGAGATAAGAAATCTGAGACGATGAAGCCGAGGTTTAAAGAGAAAACAGTAGGCCTGGATGGACACTGGGGCTAGAACACAGCAGTAACGTCTCACAAGCACCACCTACCTAACATTCGTTTCCTGGGCTGACACCAGGACATCCTGGAAGGTTGGTGGAAGGTTCCTCCACTACTCTTCCCTCTCAGGATTTCAGGTAGATGTAGAAGCACCGGGCTCTTCCAGGGTTCCAGGAGAGCAGACCCCCTCGCCCCCCAGTAAAGGGCTTGGCTCCTGAAAGCTCCTGAAAGCTCCCGTTCTGCCAGTGAGCTATGGAGCAACAGCCCTGTTTAGACTGAAACAGTGACAGAACCAAGGCCCAAATTTGTCCTTTTCTCTAATTAGGCCAGTGCTTCTGACGTCCCTCCTTTGACTGCTCTCTGTGAACGGAAAAAGTGTTCTGCAGCAAAAATAGATGGTGGACTGCCGGTCAAGATGGCGGTGTGGGCAGACAACCACGTCAAAATCACAACTAAAATACAGAACACCCACCACTCAGAACTGTCAGAAATCGAGTTGAATGGAAGTCTGACAACTATGCAATTAAAGAAATCACATCCATCCAGACTGGCAGGAGGGATAGGGACGTGGAACGGGCTGGTCCCAAATCCATGTGTGGTAGATAAAAATTTGGGTGGGATACCTCTGGAGTGAGGAGTCCCAGCCCCACACCAGGTCCCCCAGCCCGGGGTTTCAGTGCCAGGAAGAGAAGTCCCCACAACTTCTGGCTGCAAAAACCAGCGGGGATTGAGTCAGTGGAAGAAACTTCTGGAGCCCCAAGCAGTTCCTCTTAAAGAACCCACATATGAATACACCATTTCAGACTCACTCTCTCTGAGCTCCAGCACCGGGGTAGTAGCCTGAAAGGCACCCGCGGCATACAGGGAGAAACTGAAGTTTCAGGCATCAAGGTGAGTGGAGGACATTGTCCCTTTCCTGAACCCTCCCCGCACAGGGACAGCAAGCTGGCTAACACTACCTGCCCTGCCCTGAAGATCCACTGAGATTCTGCCCCACCCACCTCACAGGTCTGCCCAAGCTACTTTTCCATGTGAATGGCTGGTCTTGGCTCAGGCTTTATAACGTCCTAAATCCTCTCAAATAACCAACAGCTGTCCTCAGTGAGCCCCAGTCCCAGCACTAGCAGTAGCCAGCCTAGATTCACAGCTTGGCTTCACCTGGGAATCTCGAGCCCAGCACAAGTAGAAGCCATCTGAGATTGCTTTATAGCTCAGGCAGGGTGGCCATGGGCAAAACACAGGAGGGGGCTGACCTTAGCCTGCACCACCAGGGAAACCCCAGGGCCTACGCACCCAGTGGGCAGTGACAGACCATGTTGGAGCACAACCACTGTGCCCCTGACTCTCCATGGAGGGTAGAGGGTGGTGGTGAGTGGTCGCAGCCAGTCCTAACAGCTGGCTGGCCTGGGTAAATCCTTCTCATTGACCTGCCAATAGCAACCAAGGCTCGATTATAAGAGGAGGGTGTGCTCAGCCCACTCTAAGGGCGCACCTTGATTACCCAGCTTAGGTGATAGGGGAGGCTGTGCCACGGGCCCCTACAGGACACCTACCACATTAGGCCACACTACCAAGATATGGGGTCAAAGCAGCTCTACCTAATACATAGAAACAAACACAGGAGGCTGCCAAAATGAGAAGACAAAAAAGCATGGCCCAAATGAAAGAAGAGATTAAAACTTCAGGAAAAGAGCTAAACAAAATGGAAATAAGCAATCTATCAGATGCAGAGTTCAAAACACTGTTTATAAGGGTGCTCAAGGAGCTTAGTGAGGACCTCAGCAGCATAAAAAAGACCTCGTCAGGCCCTGGCTGTGTGGTTTAGTGGATTGAACACTGGCCTGCAAACCAAAGGGTCCCCAGTTTGATTCCTAATCAGGGCACATGCCTGGGTTGCAGGCCAGGTCCCTGGTATGGGGTGTGCAAGAGGCAACCACACATTGATGCTTCTCTCCCTCTATTTGTACCTCCCTTCCCCTCTGTCTAAACATAAATAAATAAAATCTTTAATAAAAAAGATCTAGTCAGAACCAAAGGATTCACTAATTGAAATAAGGAATGATTTACAGGGAAACAACAGTAAAGTGGATGAAACTGAGAATCAAATCAATGACTTGGAACATAAGGAAGCAAAAAACAACCAGTTAGGACAACAAGAAAAAAACAGTCCAAAAAAAGAAAAATAAGGACAGTATAAGCAGCCTCTGAGATAACCTCAAGAGGTCCAACATTCACATCATAGGGGTGCCGGAGGAAAAGGAAGAGCAATCAATTGGAAATCTATTTGCAAGAGTAATGAAATGAAAGAAAACTTCCCTAATTTGGTGAAGGGAATAGACATGCAAGTCCAGAGAGTCCCAAACAAAATAAATGCAAGAGACTCTCCCAAGGCACATCATAATTAAAATGCCAAAGGTTAAAGTAAAGAGAGAATCTTAAGAGCAATGAGAGAAAAGCTGTTAGTTACTACAAAGGAGTTCCCATAAGACTGTCAGCTGATTTCTCAAAAGAAACTTTGCAGGCTAGAGGGATTTGCAAGAAATATTCCAAGTGATGAAGAGTAGGGACCTACAGCCAAGGTTGCTCTCCCCAGCAAAGCTACCATTTAGAATCGAAGGCCACATAAAGAGCTTCCCAGTCAAGAAAAAACTAAAGGAGTTCATCACCACCAAACCATTATCATAAGAAATAAAAAGGAGATAAAAACTATGAACAACAAAATGGCAATAAATACATATCTACCAACAATTGAATATAAAAATCAAACTAAGCAAACAAGAAGAACAGAGACAGAAGCATGGATACGGAGAGCATTTCAACAGTTGCCAGATGGGAGGAGGTGTGGGTAATGGGTGAAGAGGTGAGGGGATTAAGAAGTACAAATAGGTAGTTACAGAATACCCATGGGGATGTAAAGTACGGTATAGGGCATGGAGTAGCCAAAGAACTTAGACACATGACCTATTGACATGAACAATGGCGGTGGCATTACCTGAGGGAGTGGGGGTTGCTGGGTAGAGGGGACAATGGGGGAAAATCAGGACAACTGTAATATTGTAATCAATAAAATATAATTTAAAAAAATAGAATGGTGACAGTCCTCCTAGTTTCCCAAATTTTAATGGAATTTCCTCTTACTTTCTAAGAAACACTCTGTTTTTTTCATAAACTACTTTAGCTTGTCTCTTAGATGACAAAAAAGTAGCCAATAAATATAAATGGAAAATTCAAGTGTAATTCCTCTATGAAACTGCCACACAAAGGAACTGAATGCATGAAGACTTCAAAGAGAACACTGTCATTTTCAGGTGTTCTACCAACTGACAGGGTTGGGGAGCTGACTGAGCTCAACTAGGAGCCAAACTAGGAGCCTGCAGCTCTCCACCTCAAATCAGTCGGAAATTTCCCAACTGTAAATTTTCATGCCACCCTCTGTCCTCACTCAGCAATTAATTATTTCTAAAAATGGTTCACTTTAATCTCCCCGTCCCCCGAGTTTCAGCTAGAGCCTGGCAACTGCTCCTCACTCCCACCATCTCTTGCTTCTTCCAACCTGATCTTGGAACCAGAGGGTCTTGGTAAAACTAAAATCAGATCTGTGTTGTTCCCCTGCATATCCCTGTTAGAAGTTCTCTGCGGACTTCTGAGGAAGACGTTGGACAGCTTGGTGTGACCCCAGGAGGTGCCGGCCCATATGCTTCCTCTCTGGCACCCTCTCCTATGGGACGTATAGCCATACCTCCATTCCCCGATCCGAATCCAGAGCCCAACCTGCTCTGGCCCCTGAGGACACCACAGTGAACAAAACAAGGTCCCCGCTGTGGGCACTTGCGTTCGAGTTGAGGGGAGACAGACGGGAGACAAGGTAAATAAATAACGTATATAGTATGAGAGATGGCAATAAGTACTTGGGAGCTAAGTAAATCTGGAAAGGATAGAGAACGCCTGGCGGAGGTGGTGATATCACATCAGACACCTCGTGGTAAAGCTAACATTTGGACAAAGACTTGAAGTAGGTAAGGGAGGGAGCCATGCAGAGATCTGGAGGAAGAGCATTCCCGGAAGCAGGAGCAGCAAGTGCAAAGACCCTGGGGTGCCCGTGTGTTCCAAAAAGAGCGCAGAGCCAGGGTGGCTGGAGTGGGGGAGTAGGGGAGGCACGGCAGAAGATGAGCTTAGAGAGGAGGGTGGGGTGGGCAACATGGGCAGATTCTAAGGCCTTATAGGGCATTCTGAGGTCTTTGGCTTTCACTCTGAAGTCATTCCGGGGCTCTGAGCAGGAGTGGCAAGGTCTGACCTGGAATTTGGATTGGAAAGAGACTTCAGGGGACAAGGGTAAAAGCACAGAGCACTTCGGGGGACAGAAAAGATGGAGGCTTAGACGAGCAGGGGCTGAGAAGTGGTGGGATTCTCCTACCTTGGAGGTAGAGCCAACGGGATGTAGGTGTGAGAGAGGAGGTGAGGATGCTGGCCTGGATAACACTGGAAGGCTGGAGCTGACCTGGGAGCAGTAGGTCTAGGAGGAAGGGGAGGGGAGAGGAGTATGCAGTGTAGGGACAAGACTGCATTGCATTTAGAGTTTTATCTGTGGCCATGTGCCACAGCTTCCTCGCCCCTGGACTTTTGCACGTGCTGGTCTCTTGGTCTGAACTGCTTTTATTGCCCTGACAGAACTCCAGCGGACTCCTCGAGGGTCCCTTCTGTGAATCTCTCCATTACTCACCCCAGTCCCCCAGTCTATCCCTCTCTCTGCTTTGCACTTACATTGAACCTCACACTGGTCTCAGAGTCTTTACTATATTTTGCCCCAGCAGGCAGGACTAAGTGTCATCACTCTGAAAACCCGAGTTTATCCGAATGTCTCATACCTCGGAGTGTCCTGCAGGTAGCAGCTGCTCAGGAGACTGAGGGGACCTGGTTGGAATCCTGGCTCTACCTACAGGTTCGGAGACCCTGAGCGCTCCCCTTGCCTCCCTGAACCTCGGTATCTGCATCTGTCAGATGGGGGTGATCTTTCCCCTCCCTGACTCCGAGGGGATTGTGAGGATCCGAAATTCTGCGGACAGGAAGAAAACAGTGGTTAGCGCGCCCTCTGCTGGAAAGCGACAGACTCCTTAACCACTCCGCTCTCTCTTCCGCACTTTGCTGGGGAGGGAGTGAAAGTCAGAGGCCACCGGGAGGGGAATGGGAACCAAGGGTGCATAACCCAAAGCTGCTGTTAATCTCTCACCACGACTCTGGGAAAGAAGTTAAAATAGACCCATTTTATTGAGTACCTACTTGTCCTGGAGATTTTTACTCACATCTTTATTATTTTTTTAAGAGGAGAAAGGAGACTGAGTCGTGGAGAGGACAGGAAAGGTGGGGAGAGAAGGAATTAACCAGATCCACCTATATTGGGGCTGAGGCTCAGCCACCGACTCGGTTTGGCAGGACCTCGGTCAGTCCCTTCCTCTCCCCGAGTCAGTTTCCTCACCTGTGAAACGGACTTGATAACCCCTCCACCACACCCCTCTCTGGGCGGAGGGACAGGGGCCTGACCCAAAGCAGATGAAAGCACCTTGCCAGGTACAGGCTACACAGCCACAAGAGGGCGCGCAAGACTCCTGCTGGACTGCAACCGTGGAGATCCGTTCCCAGAGAGGGCAAGCAGAGACCTCTCTGGACGTCCGGTTCCTTTTCTGGGAAGGGCACTCGTTGCTTCGCTTCTCTGATCCTCTCTGTAAGATGATGACAATAGGGTTTCTGTGGTGGGTCCCGCCCTATTGATAAGCACAGATTACAAAGCATTTTCTCCTCCATTAGGTCATTTACCTGTACGATACCAGGGAGCTGGCCCTGATACCACCCTCAGTTCTCTGGTGACAAAATTAAAGCCAAGAGTGGAGCCACCAGCTTCTGGGAATCAGACCTAGGCTTGACCTGCTCACTCTCAGCCTTCCTCTGAGATCCTCAGCAACCTTTCACTGGGAGGCTTTCTCCCCAGCTCTTTGACCGGGACACTCCCCTGAAAACTGGAGGGTGTAAGCACCTTGGGATCTCAAGGCTGGTGGAGGGGAAACCGCTGCTGGGAAAAGTGTGTGTGGGCAAAACTGCAGGGTACTGTGTGAGCGTAGGCGTGGTGCCCAGAAGCACAGCTCTTGGAGAGGAGGGGGACAACACGCAGGAAAATCCCCAACCTCTTAATTCCAGATGCCGAACAGGAGCCATATCCCGCATTAGCAACCAAACCCTGTACTAATGACAAGCTAACATTTCCTTTTAGAGACGCTGATGGTCCTCATTTCCCTATAATCCTATGAGGGGATCTGATTTTCCCCATCAGCCTATCTCCAGAAATGGAATTCTACCATTACAATGTCCTTCTTAGAATTAAGCCAACTTCCTAGAATAGAAGGCAAGGAAATTGCGGCCAGTCATTCACACCCTACAGGGGCACTGAGACACCTGAGCCCTTCCGGGAGAGGCTCACAGAGGGGCCCAGAGAGGCCAGGCCAGCAGACAGCTCTGTCCCTGGAGGTGTTGTAATTATCCCCATTTTATAGAGGAGGAAAACTGAGGCACGGGGAAGTAGCTTGATCAAGGCCACACTGCCCATGGTAGAGGACCCCATAACCCAAGTCCAGGCAGTGTACCTGGCCCCCAGAGTCTGAAATTTTAACCCTTCTCCTACGGTTAGGGAGTATTGCACAATGGCTAGGGGCATGGCCTCTGGGTTCCAGTCCCAGCCGCTCTGCCATTTCTAGCTGTGTGACCTGGGGGAGTGACTTGTCTGTGCATCGGTGTCCTCGTAAAGTGGGATAGTAGTGCTTGCCTCACAGGATTCCCCCGAAATGAGTAATATCTATAGCGTGTTTAGGAGTGTGCCATGCATGCAGCCACTGTCTGGTAGGAGCTATTCCTCCTAAACCTCAGATGGGCACATGACCTTGAAGAGCCTAGAATGCTTCAGGATTCTAAAATGCCAGCCTGGGGGACTCTGGAATCTTCCAGGGGCATTCTGATGCGTTTTGGTTGCGGTATGGCCCAGGCTTCCAATGACCGGCGGGTGTGGGGCTTCCTGTCCACCCAGCTCAGCCCCACACAGGCAAATGAGGTGATGTCAAAACCTTGGCTGGGGGCCAGCTGCTGTAACCACCCCTTCTCCTTCCTGGCTACTCCCTCACTCAGAGTCACACACACACACCGGCTGGGCCCAGAGGGAAGGTGAGAGGGAGCGAAGGCGGGTGGTGGGGCAGGGGCCATTGAAGCGTAGCTCCTGCAGCCTGGTGAGCCTGTGCGCCCAGGAGCTGCGGCTGGACCCGACCCCTCTTCAAGTGTAAGTCCGGGTTTGTGGTGATCCCTGAACGTCCTCCCTCCCGGTGTGAGGGGTGTGGTGTCCACGCTGGTGCGCGGGCGCCCCTCCGCGGGCAGTGCAGGGACCGCAGCCTGGCAGAGTAGCCATGGCGGACGAGAAGACCTTCCGCATCGGCTTCATCGTGCTGGGGCTCTTCCTGCTGGCCCTTGGCACGTTCCTCATGAGCCACGACCGGCCCCAGGTTTACGGCACCTTCTACGCCATGGGCAGCGTCATGGTGATCGGGGGCGTCATCTGGAGCATGTGCCAGTGCTACCCCAAGGTAGGTGGTGATGAGGGAGGGTGAGCTGGGGGCCAGGGGCCAGGAGGGCAGGGGGCTGAGCCTCTGTTCCAGGCACAATGCCCCATCCTTCAGTCATCTTTTCATCCTCCCCCTTTGCGTTCCCTTGTCCCCTCTCCACTCTCCTAATCGTCCACCCATCCATCCATCCATCCATCCACCCATCTGTCCATCTACTCATCCATCCATCCATCCGTCCATCCCTCCATCCATCCCTTCTCATAAAGATCGATCAGAAGCCCCTTGTATCAGGAGCCCTGAACTAGACACAATGAAACCCAACACAGAATCATCCATGTGCTTGAAACCAGAGTAAATGAGCGCTGGCCCCCTGCCAGTCACTCCTGCGTTACTGGTGCAGCTCAAGCCTCCTCCAGAGCTTTTTGCACCCCTGTAGTTCCATTTTCTAGTGGAGAAGCCCAAGGCTCAGAAAGGCGAGGTCCCACAGCCCCTAAGGGTCAGACATCAGGGCTCAGATGTGTGTCCATATCTCAGATGACAGTGCACCTCGGAGGGCTGTCCCTGTGTCCCAGAGCTGCTGAGAGCTCTGGGTGGGTCAGGTGTAACCTGGCTGGTTTGGGTTGGGCTTGGGCAGCGCCCTCTCCTTCAGAGCTTCCATGTACTCCTAGCCTTGTGAGTGACTTAGTGATGGCAGAGCGTCGGTTTGGGGGTCCTGGGCTCCGGTTCCAGCTCTGTCCCAAACAGAGCTTCGTATTTCTGAGCCTCAGTTTCTTACATCTGCAAAGTGGGGCCCCAAGCCCGTATTTCATCCAGCTCACATAGTTATTACAAACAGAGAAGAGATGGGACAAAGGAATGTTTTATAAACTGTAGAGTGTTATATTTAGGTGAGCGGCTGTCACCCTTATGGTTACTGATCCTCCCAGCAACCGTGTGGAATGGACACGTCAGGAGTTGTAAGCCTTCAGTGCTCAGAGAGGTTGTGTGGCTTTTGCGAGGTCACACAGCTGGTCAGACAGACCCAGGGAGACAAAAAGTGAAGCATGGATTCTAACTTGGAAGACTCGGTCCAGTCCCTTCCCTCTCTGAGCCTCAGTTTCTTCATTTGGACAATGTGTGAGTCAGGAAGCCGGGGCAGGAAAGCAGTGCATCTAAGGCACTGCTGGCCCTGACATCTAGGGCCCTGGGTAGCCCCTCACCACCCGCGGTCCCCTCCTCACTTTTCACCTGGGCACTGTGCTTGGGGGGGTGTTCAGGGGAGGAGGCAGGAGGGAGGGGGCTCCTGGGGGCCTGGGCCTGGCTCTCCCCAGCCCTGCCCCCTCCCTGGGCCAGCCCCGACCGTCAGAATGTTTGGTGCTAAGGCGGTCCTGGCTGGTTTGCAGCCGTTTACCCAGCAGTTTACAGTCAACTCGCCTCTGTCTGTGCAAGGCCCTGAGCTCAGGTCACCTGGAGAAGAGGTACCTGGGGCCCAAGCCAGCCACGTCACCACCTCCATCCACTTCCTCCTCCCAGTGATGAGGCTGTACGCGGGGGACAACAGGGGTCCAGAGGGCAGTGTCCTTTCTGCCCATCCCTGTTTACCAGAGGTTGCTCTGGGGTGGTGGGCAGTGGCCGGGTGGCAGTGGGGGGTGAGGGAGAGGGGAGAGGGAATATGGCTGTGTATTAATGAGTAACTGTTGATGGATCCACGTGTCTCTGTGCTGTGGAGGCAGCAGGGCTGTGGGGGCAGGGCGGGGTGTGTGGAAACACATTTTAGTGCCCAACAGGCTCAGATTCAGATCCCTCCTCCCCCTGCCCCACCTCTGTGACCTTGTCGGAGGGAGTCTCCCCGCCTCCTGAGCCCAGTGGGAGGAACCAGTGGGGTCAGGTGTGTGGGGGACCCATATCGCACCTGGCTCAGAGCTGCTCTGTGCATTATTCTCAGGACCGTGTCTGGGCGAGTGCAGATGTGGGTCTCTGTGGGTATTACATGCACACACCGAGGGGAGGGAGGAAGTGTGTTGGAAATGAGGGAGGCTCATTGTGGGGGTAGGCCCACTCAAGGGGGAGGCCCTGCCTGCAACACCACCTCCCTGGTGCCTGGGCCATCCGAACGCTCAGCAAACTCTGGTGCCCATCCTCCCCATCAGGATTCTCCCTGGTCTCTGAGTGTCTGAGAAATGGGGATCTCCTGGATTAAAAATATAAATATGAGGGACTGGAATCAGCCAGTTAAGATTGGGGGTTAGGTAACCGTCCCCTTATTTCTTGCTGCTTCTAGAATTCGCTCCTTCATTTTAATCTTGGATCCAGCAAAACTTTCATTTAGAATGGATGGGCAGGTAAAGTGCTTCTCAGATAAGATCAAGTTCAAGGAGTTCATCATCACCAAGCCCTTACTATATGAAATGTTAAAGGGACTTACCTAAGAAAAAGAAGATAAAAATATGAACAGTAAAAGGACAGCAAATTCACAGTTATTAACATCTACACCAAAAACAAAAGCAGACTAAGCGGTCACCTAAAACAGGAGCAGAGCCACAGAAATGGAAGGTTAGCAACAGGGGAGTGGGAGGAGAGGGTGGGGAGAAGGTACAGAGAATAAGTAGCATAGACGGTGGGGAGAAAATAGACAGGGAGAGGGCAAGAGTAGTGTGGGAAATGTAGAAGCTAAAGAACTTATGATAC
>PVKM010028116.1:0-18459 GCA_004027735.1 Carollia perspicillata
GCATAGCTTCTGGAATCGTGGCATAAATAATGGCTCCAGTTATTAAAACTAAGAAATTTAACAAGGCACAAGATCAAAGTGCACGCACACCAGGTTAACCTCGCATTCATTCAGTCACAATTATTAAAAAATGCTCTTAGCTAGGCTTGTACTTTGAATTCAAGAGGAGTTCTTAACTGACAGCAAATTTACAGCTTCTCCTTATTGCAGCAAATTTGCTTGACTTTTGCTCTTTATGCTGACATTTTGATAAACTAGTACTTTAATCCCTTGAAGAAATAGCAGGAGAATAATCTATGGCAAATGCTTGCAAGTTTTTAAAAAAGGAACAGAGATAGCAGGATAATATGCAACTCTCCAACATCAGGAAAAATAATGAACAGTACCAACAGAAGCCTTACTTGCAGCCTCTTTGCTTTTGTCCATATGGAAATCCACTCCCCGCTCCCGAGTCTGGCAGGTGTGCTAAGCCTTTTCATTAAAGAGATGGGATAGGAAGGTAGGGGGAGTCAGACACAGAAGGACATGGACTGATAGATACGCAGAGAGGAAGAGGTGGGAAGAAAGACAAACAGAAAACCCAAGACAAATGACACGCAGAGGGGCTGAGAAGGAAACAAAAACCCTCTGATTTCTAGCTAGTTGGTAATAGGTTAGGCATTGAGTATAATAATCTACTGGAAAATTCAAACAAGAGTGAAACAAAAATGGATATATTCAGCTTAAATTGACTTGCTCAGTGGACCAGACATAGTTTCCCTGATCTTTCCACCATACTGCACCCCAGGTTTACATTCAGGGGCTCTCTTGAGCATCATCTTGCCTTGATGCTTTCACTCAGGCTATTCCTGTCAGGTTAGTCACCAGAAAATGGAGAACTAATTTGTAACCTCAAGGTACTTGGATTAGGAAGTTATTTTTCATCTGAAACTCAACTACCTGAGCCACTCACTCCCTAAAACCATCTCTCTAAGGCCATGATTTTGTTAATCATCACAAGAGACAATTGCCTCGGACACTTGTATGAGTTAAAGCATCCTCTTCACCAGTTAAACAGGAGGTAGGAGGTATTGTAGGACTCTCTGATGCTGGGGGACTGACAACACAAAGCAAGAGTCTGTGTGATTTGCACTATATCAGGTGACACTGGCCTATTTGTTATACACAACAGAAGATACTGAGTATTCTGGTGAACTTCATTTTCAAATGCAGGCCAGTAACATTATCTATGCCAGTGGTTCTCAGAACTTTAGCTTGTATTAGAATTACCTGATGGAAGAGCTTTAAACATACACGGATGGGCCCTTCCCCCAAAGTTTCTGACTCAGTAGATCTGGGGACCCACTCTGAGAACCCACCTGTCAAGCCTTAGGAGGGGAAGGCTGTGGGGTTCATACATACAAAGAGGGAAGAAGATGTCTCCTCTAGACCAGTGCTTTTTAACTTGAATGAGTCTATGAATCATCTGGGGATCTTGTTAAAAATGCAGATTCTGACTGAGTAATCCTGGTTTTGGTCCTGAGACTCTGCGTTTCTAATAAACTTCCAGGTGATGTTGAAGTTGCTGGCCCAGGAACCATACTGAGTTTTAAGGCTCTGCACTACCCAGGCCAATGCTTTTGAAAGTATATCCTCAGGACTCTTGATATCAAAATCCCAGGTTGGTTGGGGAGGGAAGGTATTGTTGTTACTACAGGTTCCTAGGCCTACCTCTAGATATACTGTTTCAGAAACCCTGGAAGTGGGGCCCCGTGAATCCATAGGCCAAACAGGAGTTTCTGTGAATTCTGTACAGACAGAGATCAATGGCTAGGGGGTTGCTGGGGAGAGGAGGACAGGAAGAGGAGGATGCCAACAGGTGCTCATTCAGCGATTAATGTTTCAAGGTACTGACTACCAGGGCCTCTAATTATTTCCTCTCTCTTATTTATTCTATTGCCAATATTATGTCGCCTGTTGGTGACGTCATCAGAAAAAGTAACTAGGATCCTAAAAGAAAGGGTGAAACTTCTAATGGATTATTTTGCTCTGACTTAGCAAAAACATAGTAAGGAAAAAATGGAAACTATAGGCCATGTTTCATAATTTTTACATACATTTAAATTGTTTCTGGTTTACCTATCCTCTGTTTCCACAGACAACTGCAAGTTGTTGTCTCGACTTCTTTTGTTAGTAGTAAGTGAAAAATGTTTCTGTGATTACTTAATATGTTGCTAAATCCAGGAGACAGCAACTGTCTGCCAGCCTAGTGCCATATTGAAGTTTCCTAAACACTACAAAAAATAGAAATTATTTACACTTAGCATTCAACATTGGCAAACAAGTCATGCTATTAAAGATGTATTTGCATATGCTATATTAAGAGGCATGCTAATGTATGTGCAAAACCGGGCATAATTAATCATTTCCACTAGTGATGAATATCCCATTTCCAATCTTGCCATCCGATCCCTCCTTTCTTTGGAGCACAGATGTTTCTAACCTCCTGGGAGCCCAGCATTATGTGCAATATCCCCCCTCGCACTCCCAGCTCCTACACCTGCATTTGAAGGACTGAACCGTGGACAATGACTCCAAGTTCTTAGACTAAGAAAGTAAAGTTTGAACAGCAGTAAATACGGCAAGTTATTTCTAATCCTACTTCTTATTTCCAGAAATATTGAGGGAGATTTTCAAAAGTTCAGATTCCCCAATCACATCAAGACTCACATTCAGTAGGTTTGGGGCAGGCCAGGCAATTTATAACTGTCTAGAACACCCCAGATCACTCAGATGACCAGCCAGGACTGGGCACTGCTGTCATCCATAAATGAGCATTGAACAACATCAGGGAACTTTGATGATAACGTAGTCATTATTTTTGTTGTTAATACTACTTTTTATTAATAACGTGTTCTTCCTACATATCAGACATGTTACTAAGCACTATACATATATTATCACTGAACCATCACAATGACCATCCACTTTATGGAGGAGGACACTAAGATTTAGAAGGAAAGTTAAGTCATTTGCCTAAAGCCAGAGATAGCGGCAAAGCAGGAATTTGGTTTTGTTAGTCATTTAAGACATTAAGTTTTCCCATCTGGAGATGGGGGCTGTTGGACTGGACACTAGATTACTTCTAATCTTCCTTTAAACTCTAATGTTTACGTGTGGAATTGGGTTGAACAAGAATACATACGTGGGGGGCGGCCTGGGACGGGAGTAAATGACAGAAAACTGTACTTGAATAACAATAAAAAAAATTTTTTTAAAGATAATAAAAAAATAATTAGAAAAAAAAAAGAATACATACGTGGTTTTGGGCCTTCTGGAGTTTGAGATGTGTTGTCAGACTTCTTTGCCTTCCTTCCCATTTCAGGTATACAGTGCTACTTCATCTATGGCTGCTTATTTTCGTCAGGGCAAAAACTCCTTCACCATCAGCCCCAATCCTTCTCTTGAGCTTCATTTCCCAGCTCCTCAGCACAGCACCCCAACCCTCCAGCCCCACTGGAGAATAGGTTCCATGCCCGCACTCACAGTGTTCTGTCTCAATGCTTTGCTTTTCAATGGAATAATCTTGCTTGCCCTTCACAGCCAACCCACATATTAACTCCTCTGTGTAGCCATCCCCTTTTTCCTGGTCAGAATTAATTTGTTGCTTTAAGATTTTCTTTTGTCTTGTGTTACAGGTAAAATGAATTTAAATCCTAGCTCTCTGGCAATCTCAGTTTCAAATATCCATGTAAACATACCAGTACTTGGCGGTCTTGGTTTAGACAACATTGCAACTGTGATTATGACATATATCCCATGAGGTATACGAACTCTTTCTTTCTTTTCTTTCTTTCTTTCCTTTTCTTTCTTTCTTTCTTTCTTCCTTCCTTCCTTCCTTCCTTCCTTCCTTCCTTCCTTCCTTCCTTCCTTCCTTCCTTCCTTCCTTCCTTCCTTCCTTCCTTCCTCCCTCGTGTTGCAGAGGGCTCCATTCTTAATGACCTCACTTAATTTTAATAACCTTTTAAAGGCCCTACTTCCTAATACCATCACAGCATGGGGTATGGTTTCAACTTACCAATTTTAGGGGGACACAAACATTCATTCCTTAACAGGCCATCAACAGGTCCTCAGGGCCAAAGGCATTCAACCTCACACAGCATAGGGTAGCAGCATTCAGGGGGAAAATATGGTATGTTTCTAGAAGGGGTTTCTATGGACTTAGATGCCAAAAGAACAACTTACATAAACAGAAATTTTTACTCAATTCTGAATCTTTTTTCGAAGTTATTATTTTTGGCAACTTGCAGAAGCTTTCACTGACTTCCACACATCTCCTTAAGCATCTCTTCTCTGAGCTCCCAGACCATGTATCTCCCCAATTAACTTCCGTGCCACCAGTTGCTATGACTTTCTCTATCGCTTACACTGAACTGAAAGCTCTACAAAGACGAGGTGTCATTCACTTTGCTGCTCCCAAGGCCTAATAGAGACATGGAAATTACTCCATATATGTTTCACAAATCGATGCAAAGAAAAATTAGCTGCCTATACCCATTACTGGCAATTTCTTTTAATGATCATATTTGGACTTTCAGAGTGGAAGCTATTCTGTGTGTGTCATCCTGATGAAAAAGTCAGTTCTCTCGGACAGGGGGTATGTTTTTGACCCTGGGGAGGTCTAAGCTCAGTGACAATGAGTTAGAAAGAATAAAAACATATGGGGCCTAGTTGGACTAAATCCCTCTAAATCACAACACCAAGCCTTTACAATTCCAGTAACTGCTAGAAAGCAGTTCTCATTGTGGTTTTATCTAGTAGTATAGCAAATGTTTTCTTTGCAAGGATTTTTTCCTTTTCTTTCTGACTTTGCATGAGTATCCAAAGACTTCTTATAGAGGTAGCAAATGGTCTCTTCCTTGTGTAAAATGAGAATTGTAGCTCTAACATTCACTTCCTCTTAAACAGGGCTCAGGAATCCTAAATCAATAATTTCAAAGGCCAAATGAGATGTCATTTGCTTTATACGTGTTTTTCTATCTCACTATCCAAACACCCTGCCCTTGTCTTTTTGCAATCATTTGCTATTAGTTTTCTGTTATGATCTGTTTGGAACAGGGGATGAATTTTCTTTGATCATCTACTTGAATATTTTATAATTATTCCACATTTGATGAAACCTTGGTTATTTAAAAAAGGTTACTTACAGATGAGCATATTTTCTGGTGGTGAAGCCAAGGACCACTTTTTGAGGCTTGCCTTAGGGCTTAGTAACAAGTCACACAGGTGTTGGGGTTTTCAACATTCTCCCTCCATTGACTCCAACACATTCCATTCTAAGTCAACTTTACTGGCTCTCAGAGGTCAAAGATGATTCCTGCCTCAATCCTATTAAATAATATGATACATTAAAACAAACAAACACATGGTCTGTGATGAATCATCAATACATTGACTCTCTTGTCCCTTTTCACTTCCCATTCCTCTCCTTAGTGCCCACCTAAATGACAGGACCCAACAGTGGAAGTAAAGGGACTACTCTGCTATAATTTCCTTGTATTCTTTCCTAGACTGAACACCAGTGGGGATATGGTTCCAAAGGCTTCCAGTGATTGAGATCCCATTTTTCTAAAATTATCTTGTATTCTTTTTATTGTTTGTGACTCTTTACTGTAAAAATATCCAAGAAGAGCAACCTATTTCTTCTTCTTCCATTTTTAAAATCTAGTCACTTAGTTATTTAAACAGTAGAGCATGTGTGTGTGTGTGCGTGTGTGTGTGTGTGTGTGTGTGTGATGTTTCTATCTACTGCGGGGAGTTTATATGAACTCTAAGTCTCTCAAGTTCCTTTTTGCTGGGAAGTTTTAAAGTCAGATTAGATCTAAATTGAGTTTTAAGAGGAGTCTTTCAGAAGTTATCTACATACAAATAGTTCAAACCTTCAAAGGATATTTTGTTGTTTCTAACATTCAACAATCCTTGAATGGTTGAATTTAATCAACCATTTCAATAGACCATACACAGAAAGTATAATTCTCATTCTCCTACTTTGTTATTTCTGATAGTGATATCATAGACCAAAGGATCATTAAAATTGGGCCTAGGATTTTTAATTTTTTTCAAAGGAAGGTGTCAAGATAAAGTATACGCTTTTTAAATCTGCTTACCACTGACAAGTCGTGGCTTAGATTATTAAAGTTGCAAGAGCTTCCACAAACATCATTTACTTTTTATAGAGAAAAAATTTAATTATTATGGTAAGAAGAGAATAATGTAAGTCTATTCAGAATTGTTGAGAGGCATAACTCACAAGACATTATGCAGTACTTTGCAATTTTGTCACTTCTCAATCACTTGAGTTTCAAATCTTTGCAATGCGTATGAGCAAAATCTTTTGCTGCTGCTTGTCTCATTAGGGCTGAAAGGTTCTTCCTGCAGACTATGTGGTATGTTATTTCTCAACTGGTATTTGCAAAGCATGGACCTTCGGGATGGTGAAAGAGACAATAGAGCAGAGTGGTTGGGACCACAGTGCTTATAGACATAAACGAAACATGGATCAATGTCAAGGAATGTAACTGACCCAGGATACTGATTAATCCATTTTCACCTCCATTTTAAATGTTACCCTCTTTAATCTCAATCTCATTATTTGTAAAATGGGCATGATAAAAACAATCCCTGTTTCATTAGTTGTGAGAATAACTAATGCCCATTTTTTTTGTTCATGAGTTTGTATACCTGCTCATGGTCTGCTTTCTCTCTACCTCACTCCCAAGTAAAAATGAGGGACTTTGTCCACTTCATGGAGCTATCCCCAGAGCCACAAACAATGTGGTACACACAGCAGGAGCTCAACAAATACTTTCTTGAAAAAAATTAATGACTGAAATAATACATGAGACATTCTTGGCATGATACCTGGCAACAGTAAGGCTTCAATAAATATTAGCATAAAAACCTAGTCCTGTGAGCTGTTTCTGAAATAAAAAAATTTGTATAATATACATTATGAAGACTGAGATATTTTTTGGTGAAGAAATTTGTATAACTTTGCTCCATGTACCAATCTCTTTTGGCCACAAAATCCTTTCTTCCTAGCTATACCTCTTACATTCTGCAACATGACTATACATAATTTGGAAAATAATGGCTTTGTCCAGTATCCCTATTGTATATTTAAATTTTTTAAATTGATTTTAGAGAGAAAGAGAGAGAGGATGGAGAGAGAGAAAGAAACATTGATTTGTTGTTCCATCTTTGGAGGCATTCATTAATTGCCTCTAGTGTGTGCCCTGACCAGAGGTCAAACCTGCTACCTTGGCATATAGGGCTCATGCTCTAACCAACTGAGCTACCTGGCCAGGGCAAGTATCCCTATTTTAGAGCTTAGCAAACTGAGGTCCATCATAGTAAACGGTTTGTCTAAGTCAAGTAGCCAGCAACAGCTATTCTAGAACTAGAGGCAATGATCTTGATCTAACACCCAGGTCTACATTCTTCGCCCCAAGGCCAGGTGAACAGTGGCAATGTAGGCAGTGACATTGTACTTCGGCATTCAAAGGTATTGGATTCTAATTCCACCCACATTTTCTAGTGGTGAGGTCTGTATTGGACACTGCTGGTGCCCCATCTCATATCGTCTCCTCCCTTAAGGTGACTTCTTTGAGCATGGTGTGCCTACTGGAACTGGCCCTCAAGAAAGTGCAACCTGGAAGTCAGGGATCTTAACATTCTACACGGCAACCCTTGACCAGGAGGGGATGATGGTTGATTACGGGCAAACACTTTCTTCTTCTACCCATCAGGTAGCTAACTCTGAGGTTCATTCTCTATGTCTCCCTTATGGGTCCTGTGGGATTGGTCCCTGTGGCTCACATCAGTGACATAGTCTACAACTGTATAATAGTATAGGCAAACTCTCCAAATTCCTTGCCTTTTTCTCTTTTCTAGTCTCACTGCCTTCTCCCAGGTATGTTACTCTTTTGCTTATTATTGAAAACAGCTGTGTCATCTCTTGTGAACCCATTAAACAGGTGCCAGATTTCACACCAAAGGTGGTTGCGACTTGGCAGGCAGAGGTGTAAAATAGGAAGTGACATGTAAATATGAGTTGGTTTATATGGAGGCCTCTAACAACTGAGAGGTGCTACTAGGTTCAAAGCTCTGTTGTTTTTCCTCCTGGGTTTTCCAGGATTTTGAGAAGGCATGAGAACACATACTCTGTGTTTATGACACCTTCTGGTTTTTCTGTTATGCTGAATAAAAAGAGGAAACCGCTCTTGGTGTGGGAAAACAGTGCAATCTGAGATCATTGCCACAGTCCTTTAGCAGTGTTGGGCAACTACCAGGCATCAGAGGTCCAAGCTTCAAGCTTATTATTCTGCTCTTAAACCCCAAGGCAAGAAAGGGAGGCAGCAGAGCTGTATTAGACTATGGGAACAAACAGAAACGAAACCTCATTTTATTTCCTGCTCATGTAATAATACAATACAGGTGTCCCAGTTCAACAGTTTTCTTCCATGTTATGATTCAGAGTCATGGGCTTTCCACACTGTGGCTCTGCTGTTCTCTGAAGACTTGTCCCCATCATATGCATTTAGCTGAGGCACTCTGCCCACAGGTAACACTAAAAACTGAAGCTCATATTCCTCTGGCAAAAATTAGTCACGTTGCCTCCCCTAGAAAGCCAGGAGGTTGGGAAATGCAGTGACCAGCTACATTGTGAACTTCCCAGCAACAACTTTTTTTGTGTAAGGTGGAGCATAAACTGAGGGGAGCAGCTAGCCAGCTCTGCCATGAAGGTACAATTGTCAAGAATGTCCGTTCTAGCCCTGACTGGTGTGGCTCAGTTGGTTGAGTATTGTCCAACAAACTGATAGGTCCCTGATTTGATGCCCAGTCAGGTCACATGCCTGGATTGTGGGTTCTGTCCCTGGTTGGACTGGTGCCTGGTCAGGAACACAGAAAAGAGGGAACTGATTAATGTTTCTCTCTCAAAGTAATGTTTCTCTCCCTTTCTTTCTCCCTTACTCCCTCTCTCTCTAAAAATAAATAAATAAAATCTTTCAAAAGAGAATGCCAGTTCCAGAATAACCCCATGAATCTGGATCCAGATCCCAGTTCTGCTATGTAGGCCATGCAAAAACAGTCATGTTATTTTACCTCTCCGAGGCTTTTCCTCGCCTATAAAGTGGGCACAATGGGAGAATCTGTCTCATGGGGTTATCACGGGGTTAAGCGAGATCATGCACATATAACCCTTATCACAGTGCCTGGCACATAGTGAGCCAGTGAGCACTCCGCACACGGTGCATTTGTTGTTGTCTGTGAAGAAATACTACCATCTCACTCAGTGAGATGTGTACGCTTCCTTCAGTTTGCAAGAAACAGAGACATATATGTTATATCTCAATTAATTTGAATTTTTAAAAAAGAGATACAGGATGTGAGAAACAATAGGAAAAAAATCTGAGCAGCCACACAGCCAGCCTCTTGGCAGTAAAAGATCACCCTGATGATGATAAGGGCTCTAATTGTGGGACCATAGCCCTGGAAGCTCAGGAGCACCTGCTGGAAGGGACGTTGGCTGCCCCGCCCACAGGACTCAGCTCCTCACTGGCTTAGCATCTTTGTTTTCTGCTGCTTCTGATTGCCCTCTCTGCTCTTCTCAGCACTCCCTGCTTTCTTTTTGCAGAGGCTTCTGTGAGATTTTCTCTATGTATCTTGGCTTCTTTGCCGTTGTGTTTTCTGCAAGTCTCGGTCCTTATCTTGTGCTCCGACACCCTGAGAGGATCTTACTGTTAGATAGCCCTGACCCAATGAAGGGCGTCTGTCACTGGCCAGAACCCAGAGCCAGTCTACCCAGGCTATCAATAGCTGTTTTTGTGCCTACTCTGAATCTCTGACTCAATCAGCGGTGCCTGTGGCAGTGGGAATATATCACACAAACATGGTGACCTAGTGTCAGAAAATGCTTTATGCTTCCTAGCTTAGAAAGGAGCAGTGGTTGGAACTGTCACTCGGAATATCAGGAATAAGGCAAATCATTAAAATTTTCACTGGTGAAAATCCCCACATTTATTATCTGCCTTTAATTTGCTATGAATTAACTTGGTTCTCCAAGTCCTATAAATGAGCGCTTAGAAGTTTTAAGGTCAGTTCTCTTCATACCCCTGTTTGACGTTTGTTTACACTTGCCCGTCTTCCATATAGCCACCAGAGCTGTTGTCTCTGTAAAATCTGATTATTTTATTTTCCTGCTTAAAAATCCAAATTGCTTCCTTTCCACCTATAAGGTAAGCTCCTGCTTCTTAGTCTGGCATGTGAAGCCCTCTAGATGCTGCCACCCCGACGCACTCCTACCTGTCCTTTCACCACCCTCCCGCCAATGCCCCACCACACTGGGTTTTCTCCACTCTCTTTCACAGCTTTGTGACCATGAATATGCTCTTCTCTGCTAGGAATTCTATTCCTTACCCCACCACCATCTGGCAAATACCTGTTTGTTATTCAAGGCCCAACTCACTTGATATCTTCTTTTGGAGGCTTGTCTCTCCCTCCTCCCATCACTCCCCTATGCCTGGGCGAAGTCAGCAGTATGTTTACCTGATTCTCATAGCATGTGAACACACTTCCATGGTGGTGTTTATTATTTTATAGCCTGGTTATCTAAGAGTCAGTCTCCCAGGCACAACCACGAGCCTCAAAAGCACAGAATATGTCTTATTCATTTTTGACATTCCCAGAGCCCAAGACAGCATCTCTCTCATTTAGCACCCAATACCTGTTTGTTGAATTTTATTGCAACTCAAAATTCTGAAGGCTTACAGGAATCCGGCACACAGAAAGAAAATCCATTCATTCTCCTATGTGGTTTTTATTATGCAGAATCTTTACTTCTCAAGGGTTATTTTATAGAGTATGAAAGAGAAATAAGTCTACAGTTTCTATAAAGTTACATGATGAAACTTGGATTCTTATGTAAGGTCTAGCCAAAGCATATGATTTTCATGTCGTGTGATTCTCAAATGTTTTCTCTTAATATAATTGTCATCACTGGGGAGCTGGAATGATTAAAGCCACATTTTCCTACATGTGGGCACAGACTCCCTTTGGGCTTTTGAAAACAAATCTCTTATTACCAGACCTCCTTTCTGCAGAGGCACACTTCCACCTCGGACTCTGTCAGAGAAGCTGGCATTCGGAGATGGGCGTGGGGCTGGAAGGGTTATCACGATAATCGGAGCGCTTCTGGCAGTCAGCGGGGAGAATGCAGGAACTCCAAACACCTTGCAGTGCACAGGCCGGTCATGCAAACGGAATACTGTCCCACCCGGTGCCAATAACCCTTTGTTAAGAATCGCTGAGTTAACCATTAATCGGCCTAAAGTCTTTTTTTAAAATGGGAACAGACCATAG
Organism: Carollia perspicillata; assembly: GCA_004027735.1. Classification (NCBI taxonomy): domain Eukaryota; kingdom Metazoa; phylum Chordata; class Mammalia; order Chiroptera; family Phyllostomidae; genus Carollia; species Carollia perspicillata. The sequence goes on from PVKM010028116.1 coordinate 11,401, forward strand.
GAATCCAAAAGGAAGCTCCTGCCTCAGTTTAAACGCCCCCAATTTAAATAAATCCTTACTTTTTTCTTCTGTGTGCAAAACGTGAGCTTATATCACATTCACTGGGGAAAAAAAAAGAGATTCCTAAAAAAATCAACAAGAGAAAGCACTTAGCATATCCTCCTGCTTGTGAATATAAGACAGAATAGCAGAATAAAATGGCCCTTCTTTTGACATGCATTTAATTTAATAAGACACCAAATTAAAGGTAGGACAGTCTCAACCCTATTACAAAATAACTTGCAGAGTGAAAACTGAAACATGCACAATTTCATTAATCTTCTATTTATAAAGCATAATGCAGGGAGAATGCCATTTTAGCATCTAACTGAACACAGCTATTTCCATGCCTTGAGAGAGCTTCATATGTTAACATTATTTGTCAGTGTGGATACAGGAAACAGTGTAGAGGGGAAAAAATCATTCAAAGCATTAAGGAATATTTACCATTTTAATCATCTATCTTTTTAGTAAAGTAAGATAGCTCCTTTTCACATAGTGTTTCATCTGCTTTGTTAAATATTCTTAGTGGTCTATGGAAAAAGCATGTCAGTTTGTGACCTACTGATATTTATAGTGTGGGGATTCTGTTAAAATCCTGACCCAGGCTGGATGTGTAAAATCATAGAACTTTAAAATGTCAAAACCCTAGACATCACAGAGTCCAGTTCTCTATTTTGCAGGTGAGAAAACCAAGGCTCCAGAGAGATTGGGGACAGTGGAGGGGACGGCTCTCTACAGGGCCAGGGAAACAGAACGGCAGATCTGGGTAGGTTGCTTGGCAAATGCTCAGCTCCCAGTTACAGACTGTTTTCAGTGACCCTTTAATTATTTTCTGAATAGATAATGGCAACTCACAACCCCACTCATTTTATAGTATTCTGTAGCTGTTGGTAAAAATACAATGAGCTCCTAACCAAAAAAAAAAAAAAAGAGAAAGAAAAATTAAGCCCTGACTGGCGTGATTTGGTTGGGTAGCATTCCACAAAGCGAAAAGTTGCTGGTTTGATTCCTGGTCAGGGCAAATGCTTGGGTTGCAGACTGGGTCCCTGGTTGGGGCACGTGCAAGAGAAAACTGATTGATGTTTCTCTCCCTCTCTTTCTCTAAAAATAAATACATTTTTAAAAATTAAAAAAAAGACAAATTGGGGCAAAACCAACAATCATACGATTTATAAAACTGCAGAACATAAGCACCTAACATTTAAAAAACATGTCATGTTTCATTAAGATACCGCATTGTATTCACCTACAGTCACTGCAGAAAGATGTAGCAGCATCCTTTTCCCTCTCTGGCTCTAATAGGTTGGCCCAAGGCAAGCACATCCTTTGGTGCCCACCACTTCCCCCCTCCCTCCAATCATTGGCAAATGAATTGTACACCTACCATTTGCTTCCTGCAAGTGCGTTTTAAACCCAGGAAACAATGCAGTATATTTTAGTATATTATAGCAATAGGCTTCAAATTAAATGAGATTTGAATGTAATGTAGCAATTTGGAAGTCTCTTAAAGCTTATTAAAATGAGATTCTACCCAAGTTTACGAGAACATGTGGAATGTGACCTTGTCATGTATCTGAGATGCTCTTTTGGAGTATATGTAAAGCAAATTGCTATGTCATAATACTCTCCTTTCCTTTTCAGAGTTCCACTCTCTGACCACTAATGCTGGAACAAAATGTCCCCACTTGACGGATACTGCGGTATTTTGTTAATTAGCTTAAAATACAGCTGATTTGTCCCCCTGCTGCTTTCACCAAGGAGACCAGTATCTGAGAGCTTGTTTTAAAGCAATTCAACAAGCAGGAAGAATCACACCTGTTGCATCTGATTTCCTCCCCATTACATTGGGATGAATAATTTAATAAGAACTGCTTATGCTCCGACACTCCAGTGGCTGGTTGAAAGATAAGACTATCAGGACACTGGGTTTGGGGGGGGGGATGGCGGTTGGTGCTATTTCTGGCTGGTCTGAGTGGAAGCTTTGTTTTTGCCCCCAGTGGCAGTAAGACAAATAGCCCTGTGACCTCAACTTTTCACCTAAGCTGTTAGTGCACCCGGATCTTTCCCCTGTGACAAAGGCCATTATTCCTTAAGTAACTGTGGCAGACACTGTTGGTCGGCTACTCAGCTGACCTTCACAGTTCATCTTCCTATAGGTTAAAATAGCCAGATACTTGTACAAACTCCTAGCCTCTCTTAGAGCCAGGGCGGTCATGTGACCCAGCTCTAAACAGTGAAGTATGGGTGGGGAAAGCATGCGAGGGGGACCTTGGGGAAATCTGTTCTTCCTTAACTGGGAGGACGTTTGGCACTGTAAGGGCTCTGGAGATAAACTGCCCGAGTTTGAATCCCAGCTCTACTGTTTTTCGTCTATGTTACCCTGATAAAGTTAATTATACTCTCTGTGCTTTGGTTTTTCTTAATCTGGTGTAGAACTGAGTTAACACATATACAATGCTTAGGATAGTCCCTGACATTGAGTAAACATTCAACAAATTGTCAGTTACGATTGTAATTAAAAGGTGGAAGGCACGTGATGCACATTTCTGCTAATTGTCTTGAGAAATGGCTTTGTGAGGTCACGATGCCTGGAGTTGTGACGAACGTTTTGTGCCCATGCTGGCCACTGCATTCCAACGTCTTAATGAGCTGCAGGGTCTCTTCAGCCTCCAGGCATCACAGCGTGCAGGCTCCGATGGGCATCCACAGCTGCCACACACATGGATGAGAGAGGAGAACTCAGTGGCCCCCGGATATCCGTGGTACTTGTCTGCCAAGATCACTGAAACGCTACTCCACCTCTCTCCGCTAGTGCACTTAAACTTGTTCTCTACACTCTTTTGTTTTCCAGAGCACTGCTGGGAAGTCTGTTCTGAGAAATACTGAAGGCAATGATCTTGTAGAACGACGGAAGAAGGAAGAAATACAAAAGAGGGAGCTCTGGGACATGCTCTGCTCTAGACGATTGGCTGCTTGCTGTGTGTCTTATAGTATCTGCTTCTGTATTCGGCTTTGATAATAAGGGTTTCTTTCATTCTGTTCATTCACTGAAACCACTACAGAATCACAGTAAAATAAGGATAATGAGGAGAGAGTCGCTTTGCAGCCCACCTGGGGTCTGGAGTGAAATCCAGCTCAGGTCAGGAACAGGCCTGGAGACCCAGTGGTTGTCACCTATCATCACATCTCCAGGGCATTTGCAGATGATTTCTCTACTGTATAAAATTCAGAATGAGAAGGAAGTTTCTCTGGGGAAATTTAAAAGAAAGAAAGGCATATTCATCTATTGCTTGAATCTGCTTTCATTCTTCAAGCATATCAGTGTGTTTATTATTTAAACACCCACAAGCTGTCACATATAAGGATCGCCACAGTGCCAAGAGCTACATTCTCAGAAGAGATAGAATCCTCTGGAAGTTGACATAAATGATTTAGGTAGAAATTAAGGTTAACGAATTGCCCTAGGACTTCAGTGCCCTATGTCCTGCTAACTGCCAGGAAGTGTTTACTTGAGGGAATAGTTGGACTCAATGTACCTAGTAGACATACCACCATATACATCACTGTGGGACAGCCCAGGGTTGGACGGGGACCTAGGTTTATAGAACTACCAGAAACAGAGCGGTGGTTAGACTTGCCTAAGCCCCCTGTCCAGCTCAGGAAGCCATCCCCCTCCCTCCAATGCTTCCCAAGCCTTTAATCCTTTCACCGAGGAGCCAGAAAAAGAGGTCAGTGCAAATGGGTGTTGAAAAGAGAAACCCTGGGTGTCTTTTACCCAAGAAAAGCAGAGCATTTCTGAATTCTGGCTCTGACACAGAAAAGCCCTGTCTCTGAGTCCCTGCTCACGCTGACTGCCTGCGGGCCTGTTGGGAAGTATTCTGGCTGATATTAACTGCTGTGATCACATATCCTGGGAGAAACGCTTTAATAGTACCCAGAGCCAGCTTTCTGGAAGCAAATAGACCAAATAGTCTACTACTATAACTTAAGTTTAAATGAGAGAATATATGTAAGAAAGTTTTAAGGTCTGTGAAGTCCTAGATATGTGCCTGGCCCTGGGCCAAGCCCCCTAGCACCGAAGATAGAAGATTCAGAAGACAGGCTTATCTTCCCCAGACTTAGACTCCAAAATGGTGAAAGGGCTGTTCTATACAAAATAATTAAACAATTAGGTAACTAACTAGGCAATAATTAATTATTAGGTACATAGAGCTGTGCCCAGTGGGTGCGAGAGAGCACTGGGGCTGAAATTGTCAGGGGCCACTTGGTGGAGAAACCGCAAACCCAGTGGCGGGGGCCATGTCAGGGAGACCAAGAGTTTAGAAAGGATTGAGATGGGCCAATTTATCTGTGTGGGTCAGGAATGCAATCAGACAGCTTACATCAGCCCGACTCAAACTTTGTACTTAGTTCAAGGTGAAATTTATGGCTTCAATGGGTTTTACCTATATACACAAAACCCCTGCAAAATGATTTGGGTATTTAAGTAAATAGCCAAGAGCTGACTTTACTATAGCATGTGGCTATGTGAGAACTAATATGTTCGATGGCTCTTTTTTATTATGAGGATGACAAGTCAGGACTTTAGTTTTCAGGAAACGAATATTCATATCTTTAGTCACCTCCTTGTAGTTCTAGACAATAGGAGGAGGAACTGAATTCATTCCATCCCTGTGTTTCACTTTGCCTTGATTCTCAAAGTAATGAATGATTTTTAAAGCAGCAGTTGCTGAATTCTTTTTTGCTTGTCTTGACATGCAGACTACATGAGAGGAAAATCAAGCCAGGAAAGTATTTAGGGGGAAGGGTAATGAGACCTGCAATTTACTTTGAAATGGATCAAAAAGTAAGGTGGATTATTGGGTGGATTGAGGGATGGATAGATATGCAGATATGTGATAAGGTATGCATAGTAAAATATTAATTTAAAAATCTTGGTGCTAGGTTAAAGGGTGTTCATGTAAAATTATTCTGACTTTCAACTGTTACTAAAATTTTTATAACAATGTGGTGGGGAAAACACTGAGTCATGTTTTCTTTCTTTTATTGCCCTTTCTTCTCATAGTTAAAGATAATTACCTGAAAAGACACAGAAAGAAAATAACTTGGACTAAATCCTAGACATAAATGAAACATAGGACTTGAGTATGTGATTTTAATTCTTTTATTAAAAAAATTTTTTTAACCTCACTTGAGGATATTGTTTTCATTGCTTTTAGGTAGACAGGTAAACATCGATGTGACAGAGAAATACGGATTAGTTGCATAGAGTATGTGCACAGACAAGGGATCCTAGTGCCCAGACCAGGGATTGAACCCACAACCGAGGTATGCACCCTGACCAGGAATCGAACCATCGACCTTTCAGTTACGGGATGACATTCCAACTAATCGAGCCAGGGCTTGAGTATCTGACTTTTAAATAAAAACCCTTAAATCTATCTCTTCCAGTTAATGGTTAACGGCAGAAATTCCACCATCAGAAACATGACTATTGAGTTAGGGGACTGGTCTAAAAAAACTCCTGGGATTCTTGGAGGACTACCAGATTAAAGTCGGTCAGTCATTAACACTGAATTGCAAACCTTAAGTGACCACTTTCAAACAACATGTAGCTAAAAAGGTCAGGATGGGGGAGAGAGAAGAGAATCGACGCACTGGATGTCTGAGGGGAGGAATGTAAGATACAAAAAGAATGTCTGGAAAAGCATTAAAGATCACCTTCACCTTCTTACAAGGTTGCCCTGGGCCAATCCAAATCCTGATACTAGTGTTTGCTCTCCTTGAATTCTACATAAAAACTTTCCGAAAATCCAATGGAGCTGTCCTATAGCAACTTCAAAAGGCTTATAAACTACTCTCCCATAGCTTTTGCTACTTGATACCAAGTACTCAAGCTTAAATCTTACCTCCATAGAAGACACTTTATGCCATGGGCTGTTTGTTCACTTATGGTTAGGCTTAAACTTTGATTTATCTTTCCTTTGTGAAAGAGAATATTTACATTTTGGTACATTTATCTATTTTTCTATCTTCTGAGATACCCCCTTTCTTGGCCTGACTTCATCACAATGCAGAGCCTGAGGCAAGGGTTCACATGCTACTATTTAAGGAGAGAAGGTTCACTAGGAATCAGGAGTGAAGGACAAGGGAAGTGAGACTGGAAAGGAGATAGAACCAACACAAGAAAGTGTGTTGAGAGGGCCACCACTGAGCACAACTGATCATTGGATATCACAGACCCATCTTCCATGAACCCATGTAAACAACGTCTCAGAAATCCCCCTGTAGGGGAGAAAGGTGGAAGGATTTGTCCCCCGTTTCCATATCCTATTGGTCAAAGTTTGACTCTACACAGTTAATTCTTTTGCATACCCAGGATGTACATATACAGGAGTGGCTGTGAATTTCTGTGTCTTGGAATTAAAGAAGTCTCAGGGTAACAAACAGGTGAGCAGTACACAGCATGGGCGTGAGGCAAAGTGCCGTTAGGTTGTGCCTTTTTTGAAGCTGTTCACTGCAGCTGGAACAAGAGACGTGTGAGGTGGAGACACCTGCAGTGGTGGGTGAGAGCAGTCCACCGTAGTCCCCCCCTTGCTTCGTGCAGCCTGTTTGTGCCTGGCTCACTTAGTACACTCTGCTGCCTCTATTTTTCTGAGAACAAGATGCCCTCACTTTTTTCTCTGAAGGGGTGGTCTGAGTCTAATCAGTCACAGAGTTTTCCTTAAAGTGACGGCAGCTGAAACTTCCCTGAAGATCCAAGGCGACATTGTTAGTGAACTAAGATGCAGTTCTGCAGTTGCAGCTGGCTCCCAAGCCAAAATTGACATTCGCCATTCCCCTTTTCCACCGCCCATTTCAGTTTCGATCTCTTTGGCCAGCACTTTGCCTGTGACCTGTACTGCTGGCCTAGTTGTTTAATTGAGCTCCACACCCCCAAGCTGTCTGAGGCCCCTCTTGCTTTGCCCTTGGGCTGTGATTTTTGTAGTTACCCATTTTCTATGGATGCACCAAAAC
>PVKM010028117.1:0-18458 GCA_004027735.1 Carollia perspicillata
CCCCTCATCTTCAGGCCTTCAAATCCTGCCGCTTTCCCTGCCTACAAAGCTCCCCCCATGTCTCTCCACCCGTTCAAATCCCACTGGCTTGCTAAGACCCAACCCGTTGTCTTTCCCCCAGGATATTTCGTGATAGTGCCAGTCCGTGCATCTGAGCCTGCTCCACAATTCCAAAGCACTTAACATTCTTTTCGATAATGACACCAAACCTCATAGGACTTCAGTGTGTCATGTGTGTGACTTATCTCCCCAACACTGGGGCAAACCTTCAGGCGGAACTGTTTACACCCTGCTCCTCCACACCCAGAGCATTGCTAAGTACTGAGCGCTCACGGACATGTTTTCCCCCTACCATATCACATTTTACCTCTAAAAAGAATATTAGCTTCCCCTAATTCCTGTTTGTCCGTGATTCAATTTGCCGCATGTGACTCTCCCCTCAAGTTTCTTTTCAGGGGTTTCTTGCCTGCTCTTCCCCCATTTTAATAAATGGTTTGAATTCTCTGGATTCTTGTTTTTCCCCTGCCTACAAGGACCCTGCGTCCTCTGTGAGGGACCCCTACACAGAGGGGCTCCCAGTCCCCTTAAACTGCCATCCGCCTATCACCTTGTAAAAAGCACCTGCGCCCCCTGTGATCTCACACATCAGCCCAGGTCTTCATTTGGGCCACTCTGCCACCTTCATCTCCATCAATCAAGGGGGCGTGGATACTCGGTGACCACCCCCAACCTCACCCAACAAAAAATGTCCCAGATTCGCAGTGTTTCTCCTTCCTGCCTTTACCACTGAGTAGCCCCTTTCGCTTTTCCCCTCCTTCCTCTTCCTAAGATACATAACCTGGGCCCAAGATTACGAAGAACCTGTGCCGAGAAACCAGTCACAGCCACCCAGCAAGTTCCAACGCCACAGCCTCGGGCCCCGCGCCGCCCCCATCCTTCCCAGCCGGCGACCGCAGCGCAAGCTTCGGCCGGGCCAGGACGCCCATTGGGGTAGCCATCGCTCACTAACCCAGGAAGGTGTCAAACGAGGAACTGGCAGCAGATAACAGGTACGGAGGCGGGCAGCCTGGCAGGCGTTAACGGCTCAGCGCTCCATCCCTCCCAGACCTAAGCTCCGGCCTCAAGGCTTCCTCGTCCTCAGCGCCCAAGGAGCAAGTCACGTGCCAGCAGGAGCCGTCAGCTGACCGCGGCGCGCGCCGCTCCGCCTACGCGCGCGCCACTGCGCAGCCTCAGCTTCTACCGCGACCTCCGGAGGAAGGCGGGGCTGGAAGGATCGAGGGAAGCTGGGAGACCCGGGCGTAGCGCCTGGCGCCCAGTTCTGTAGTGGGTGGAGTTTCCCGCTCTGCCAGGGTCGGGGCGGAGTCTCGTTCGCCCCAAATAAACACCATCGCTACCATCCCTAACCTTTTCTCACTGCTATAGGTCTCTGCCGTTTAGTACTTCTCAACACAGGATCCTTCCCTCGGGGGTTTCTTCAGACAGCCTCGTTTTCTGAGTGATGTCCTTACTGGTTCACTTCAGCTGATTCACATTTTCCTTCCAGCCCACTTGGAGCTGATTCCGTAAATGTTCACGGAGCATTTATTGTGCACTAGGCATTGAGCTAATTTTTTCTGGGGTTAGTTATCTATCGGAGTGAATCACTCTTTGAGCATGTTATCTAGTTATGTTATCTAGTTCAGGAGTAGTGTAATGTGTGATAAACATAAATAATAGAAATCACATCAGAAGGAGAAACCAAGGAGGGTTTCAGGTCAAAGGTTCCTGAACAGAAGGAAGCACATCCTCTGGGGGAGGAGGGGAGCGGTGGGCAGGGGAGGGGGGGAGCGGTGGGCAGGGGAGGTAGCAAGCCGCTCTTCTCAACCTTGTATATTTCATTGGCATGGGAAGATAGATGGTATTATTCTAATTTAGAATATAGTTTCAGAAGTGGTGGAGAACTTTGTGATATTCTAATTTAGTTCTTTAAGTTTAGAAATGAGAAAAGTGAAGAACCACAGGTCACAGCTGTTGTCACACCAGGGAATGAGTAGACATCTGGTTTTAAATCCTGGCTCCACTACCGACTAGTTGTGTGATCTTAGGCCTCTAAACTTCAAATTCTTCAGCTGTCAAATGGTGGTAATAATACATATCTTATACCTAGAGGTATTGTGAGGATTAAATGAAGTCTGTATTTAGCACAGTGCCTGACACTTAGGAAACACCCAGTGAATGGTTCCCATTATTCCTGAATAATATGGAACCTAGGTTTCCTGGCCTATCCTATGCTTTTCCTGCTGTTGTGTTCCTGCAGAAATTCACCACAGAATTTTTTGGAGCCTCAGTGTTAGGTTAGACAGAAAGTAACGACCAATCAAACTATTCCCAACCTGATGCTTTTCATCATTTCTGGATGAAGTTCTGGCAATTCCAACAACCAGTTCAATAACACAGCTTTGGAAACCTGTAGAGGTTATTCTAAAGAGTTTATGTAGCATCACAAAATGGGCCTAAAGTCAATATTTTGTTAGATCTGTACTGTCCAATAAAACTTTCTTTAGTGATAGAAATGTTACTCTGTGCTTTCCATGTGGTACCCAACAGCCTTATGTGACTATTGAGCACTTGAAACGTGGCTAGTGTGACTGAAGTATTGGATTCTAAAGTTTATTTCGCTTTAATTAGTGGCAAATGGTTTGGACAGTGCAATTTTAGGGTCTACATTTGAAACCTTTTGCTTTCTTTATGCTTGTGTATGGGCCTGAAGCAGAATTCTCATCTCAGTTTCTTAATTTTTCAAGTCAAGTGCATCCACTATCCACTTCTGACCTGACATTTTCCAATGTTTTAAACACCATGTTACACCTGAGAGGCAGTATAATGCAGTCCTCAATAAATGTCAGCTCTAATTATTACTAGGCCTCCTCCCATATCTCGTGTAAAAACCTAGCAAATATGTTGAGTATAAGCAGGGCATGATTGCTTCCTAGTGACTTCTAATAGTAAGACAATGTTTTATAAAGAGAAAGGAAGTTTGCTTTACTATACGAGTATGTGAAAGCAAGCTGTGTATGTAAGTATGTATAAAAGGCATGCCACGCCTTTTTCTCCATTTCCAACTATCTAAATATTCTTCATCCGGAAGCACCTTTTAAGCTTAAGGCACTGAAAAAATGCATAGATAAGGTATATTTTTTCAAAGAAAAAAGATAAATGTTTTTATTAAACAAAGGTATTTAAAATAGCACAATAGGAATCAAAATCATTTTTCACCCCCGTACAATATCAAAAAAATCTTGAAAGGAAATGTCCTTGTATAGGGAAATACCTAGATAAACTACTAGAGTGGAAGATACATTGGGAGCTTGGGTAAATGGAGACAAAGAAACCAAAGACATAACCAAAGTAGTTTCCAGTAGAGATCGGAAAGGAGCAGGAGTAGAGGGGGTGGGGGGCGAAGGCAGGAGTGGAAGCGTAGGCCAGTGAAGGAAAAGGGAAGGGAAAGAAGAAAGCAATGTGACAAAAGGTTTGTACAAATAGGAGTGTTTGAAACTCCACCAGAGATTAGCTTCCGTTGCTACGATGTAAATCCTTAGCCATACACCTCAAACTTTAATAAAGTCTAAGATCATATGCTTTATGTGAGCTTCTTTGGTAGAAATATATGCTCTCCAGGTTATGTAATATAAAGAGCGCAGACAAAGTGAATAGAATAATCAGTAAGACCTCAACACACAAATGAGCAGAAAGTATGAACGGTTGAGAAAAGAAGAAGTATCACTGCCTAAACCATACGGGAAAATGTGCACTCTTACTAGTGCTCAAAAATATAAGACAATATAAATATAATCACTTATTAAAAATAAATATAAGATCTTATATTAACAAATATAGAAACATTTACATAATAGCCAGTGCAGGGGGAGGTGGGATAAGATAGAGTCTTACGTTGTTGAGAAACTGCACAATAAAGTGACGACACCTTTACGGTCAGCAATTTGAGAGTATGAATCAGAAGCCTTAAAAAGGCTCATTCTATTTGATCCACATTAGGGTAAAAAATGTGTATGCAAAATATGTTCATTACATCCTAATATCTGTTTTTATCATCAACAACATTTACTATGGAAGAACTCAGCCCCTGATGGAAATGAAGTGTTGAAATGGCTTGAGGTTTATATCTTGAATTTTTAGAGTTTAATGATCAGGGTTAATAAATAGAAGACCTTGGTTCTCAACCAGAGAGCAATCAGCAATGTCTGAAGATATTTTTGCTTGTCACAGCCCGTGAGAAAGGGATGCTATTGGTATCTAGTGAGGAGAGACCAGGGATGCTGCTGAATACCCTGCAATGCACAGGACAGCCCCACAGCAAAGAATGACCCAATTCAAAATGTCAATAGTGCTGCAGCTCAGAACCCTAGTATTAGACGGATGATATTCTGAGATTCCCAAAATCTCAATCAACAGCAAGAGTATATAATTCTCTCAGCTTTGTGTCTGTAAAACTGAAACTGTATCTACCTGTATTGTTGTAAGAGTTCAGTGGAATCATGTAATAAATGGTGGTCACATTGCCACCTTGAAGTGTTAGCTAGGCTCACTCACTAGCTCAGAGATTTGTGGCTCTGTGCCAGCCTTATAGCAAATTCATGACTTGGCACAACCACAGATTTCTGCATATCACACCCCTTGCTTGGGATGGTTGTGACAGGTGTTTTCAGGTAACCTATTCCTGGCCAGTGAAGCATGATAGAACTGCTTCTGTTGGGAGGCTTCTGTGAAGTTTCTTCACTCCTAGGGGAGAGCTACAGGAAGAGGTGGTCTCTCCTTTCTTCCAAAGAGTTGTAGCTCAGTTGCGATATCTGGAACTGCAGCAGCCATCTTGCTACTTCCCTGAGGAGTAAGCTTCCAATGGGGGAGAACAGAGAGGAGAAACGAAAAACACTTGGGTCCTTCATGACTAATCAACTGACTGCAACGTCTACCCTACCTCAGGACTTCCAACGTATGGTTAACACCAGTTTGAGTCTGTTTCTGAACTTGCAGCTAAAGTATCCTAACTGATGATTCAGGGTAGTTCAAGATAATGTTGACAAGAACTTGACATGTTAAATGATAGACTTGTTGTATTCCAAGATGGTGCCACTGACCATGACCGAGATTTATTTGTGAGGCTGTGAATAAAAATATCAGTGCAGGACCTACAACCTTTACTCCACAGAGCCTTTCTCTTTCTCCTAAGCCCCTATAACCTTGGCCTGCGTGCCATTCAGAAGCAAGAAGGTCAAGAGAAGGTGAGTGGCCCCCACAAATATCTAGTGGCCACCACTGTTGTCTTCCTTTTCGACCACCCACCCCCACCCCCTGGCTTCCGTCTGTCTCCTCTCTTGGCTCATCTGACACCTGCTTACATTGTCGCTTCTCTTTCTACACATCAAACCTGTCCTTCCTCTTCTTGAATGGTTCCCTTTCTCCTTTACACATGAAAGATGTGTTTTCCCAAAGAATGGCTTCTCCATCCTCTGTTCCTTCTACTAGAAGTTAAACTGTTCACTCATCCCACATCTGAACTGCTTAGTGGACAGTTTCACCCAGATGTTCCACTGTAATCAAAATCAGTGTGTTCCAAGTCAGACCTATCAATTTATATCTGAAAGCCATCTTCTTTTTTAGGAACTGATACTATAATTTTTTCAAGATTAAGACCTCAAACTGGGATGGGAGTAAAAGACAGAAAACTGTACATGAACAATTAAAATAAAAAATTTTTAAAAAGACTTCAAATCGCTCTTTGATTTTTCCATATTCCTCTTAGTTTTCACCTGTCTCCAGCGCCTAACAAGTCCTTTTCCATAATTTCTCTCTCACACACCCCTTCCTTTCTGTTCTTGCAGGCACTATCCTGAAGGCTCTCACTTTATCTCTTCAAACCTGGAATACTGTGATGTCTCTAAAATGAATTCCTTTCTGACATGGACACCAGCCCTCAGTGCCCACGGCATTATGCATGAGACAAAATAAATTCACACGCACTACCGAGTCCTGTGGAGGAAAAGGGACAGTGCAACTTCTCAAGGGGAGAGCAAGCCTCAAAGCGTGTCAGCCACCCTCTCAAAAGGAGAGCACCCCAACCCTTGCCTTGAGGGGCTTTTATTGGATTCAATTTGCACAGGGATACAGGGTGTATATGTAAAGCTTATTAATCATTATCAGGCAGTAAGGATCAAACAATAGATAACATACAAAGAACTCTGAGGGCCTATTTTGAGTCAGGGTCAGATAGCTAAATGGCCATAAAACTTTGGGGAACAAACTCACTTCCTGCTTGGACCCTTATCATTTAATTGAGAGCATTCTAAACAAAGCAGGTTTCATAGGATTTTACATATTCTTTCTTAGGCCTGATTGCCCTAGGGAACCTGCCCTTTCCAGCACAGGGTGGGACCCACCACCCTCTGTCATTGTTTCAGGCTTAAGTCAGGCAGGGGAAGTAAGGCATCCAAGAGACTAGGAGACTTCTCGAAAAAGAATGAGGACTCAGGCTATGTCAAAGCCAAGGGGTGAGGGTCCATCACCTCTTCTCTGTCGCCCCCAAGTCCTTCCCTGGGAGCCCCCATGATCATGCCTCTCTTAGGTTGTCCCTCCCTTGGGGAATCTTACCTGTCATTGGCTAACTGATCAAGCTCTGGGGGCCAGGCAGGGTGAAGTAAAAGGGGCGGAGGCAGTGTCCCTGCCAGGGAGGTAAGCTTTGTCTCCTCAGTGGCTTATGGTCTGAAGGGCACTCACTCAGCCTTAGCCATGGAGGAGGGGGGTTCAGCTCCTGAAATCAGGCAGGGCAGTTCCCAACACTCTCCCATGCCCCTCCCTTCACCACCAAATCCAGAACAATCGGAAAGCTCCAGTGAGCTCCTACTGCCTTTAAATTCACGTCCAAACTCCTTGGCCTAGAAAGCCTCTAAAATTAGACCCACAGATATCTTTTCCAGTGTGGCCCCAAATATGCCTCTATACAAACTTTGCAATTCAAAAAAGCTGGTTACTCCTCATTACCCACATACTCCTTATGGTTCCCTTCCTTCAGCCTTGGCTTCGTACTAGCCTGCTCTTTGCCTCCTCCTTGTTTCCATCTATCAAACCTGAATCTCTTTGTCAAGGTTCAAGCAAGAGTCTGCAATTGTCCTGATCACTGCATATGGAAGTTTATCATAGAAGTAATAATAATGATTAAAAAAGGGAGCTACCATTCAGTGAGTGCTTACTCCATGCCAGCCAGTGTACAATCCCATTCTTGCCAAATATGGGAGATAAAAACCCACCTACTGGAGTGACTGTGAGTGATCAATGAGCTAATGCTCGTGTGGGGCTGAGCCCAGACCCTGGGATACATGGGAAGTGCCCACTAAAAAACGGCTGAATTGTTGCTAATTATGTTGCCAGTGGAAGTGGGGTTCGTGTGGTGTTGCAAGACAAAGCGTTTTAAGGGGCCCAGAACAAGGATGAGGTCTGGTGGTAAGATTTATTCAGGAAGCAAAATCAAAAGGATGGCCCTCCAATGTCCTCTCTCTGTCCATCCTGCCATGGCACATCAGGGCCAGAAACAGAGTCAATGTCCAGAGATCCGGTGCCACGTCAAAGCTTAGTCCTTTGCAGCCCCCATAGTCTGCTGTGAGTCCCAGTAGCTGCTAGACCTGCACGGGCACGTGCTTCTGAGCAGAGAGAATGCATGAAAGAATGGCCAGAGTAAGAGTGGGGGTGGGGGAGAGGGGGAGGGAGCAGGAGAGAGAGAGCTTCTTTGTTCCCCTGGGTTTTAACCAGGAATTTTTTCAAAATAACCAATCAACTTCCCAAGTTTTGCAGGCTTTTGATGGGTCCCCCACCCAGCCAATCTCTTCTTTCCCCAAGCTAGACTGATAGGCCTTTGTGGTCAAGCCCCTCCCACTCTGCCCCCCAACAATCTGGTACCAACACGGGAGGAGGGACAGCAGGAGTTGTAACCCCCCTGGCAGAGCAATGCTATGATCCTCTGGGTGTGAAGTGTGACTTCCTGGTGAGACAAATAGACTCGTTGTCCCCAGTTTATTAAGCTCAATGTCTAATTCCCTTTACCCTCTTTCTTATTAATAATTAACTAGTTAGTTAACTCCCATTGGTAACAATTATGCCATTGAAAAGCCACAATGAGGTTTTGCTAACAGTCAAAATGACATATCTTGGCCACTTAAGAAAGAATGAGCACCAAGGGAGTGGCTGGAAGGCCACACAGGGGTTGGGAGAGACCCAGTTCCAGTCCCTCACAGTATTTCCAGCATGACTTTCTGAGCCCTAGGCAAATAAATTGTCAATGGCAGAAATGTCCAAACCTTCAGAGAATTTTTTAGTTTATTTGAGCCAAACTAATGACAATTGCCAGAAAGCAAAATCTCAATGGAGTGAGAAACTGCTCTGGAGAATGGCAACTTTACTGCTTAATTTATACATTAGAATCAAAGGAAGAGAGAAAAGGGATGTTATATGAAATTTCATTGGTGGTAAATTAGGGAGGCAGTAGGAAGCAAAGTGGGGAAATCTCTGAGACTGGATAAAAAGTAAAATGGAGAGACAGCTCTGACAGGTGTGGCTCAGTGGATTGAGTGCCGCCCTGCGAACCAAAAGGTCACCGGTTCCATTCCCAGTCAGGGCACATGCCTGGGTTGAGGGCCAGGTCCCTAGTTGGGGGCATGTGAGAGGCAACAGATCAATGTATCTCTCATGCATTGATATTTCTCTCCCTCTCTTTCTCCCTCCCTTCCCTTCTATCTAAAACTGAATAAATAAAATCTTTTTAAAAAATGGAGAGACAAATACTTCTTCGGGTATAGGATAGTTAACAATGAACGTTTACAGCACAGAGAGATGGTATTTGGGCAACAAGATAGCTATGAGGATTCTGTGGTCTCCGCTCTGGTGGCAGATTGTGCCCTGAGGGGTCTGGGAAAAAAGCGTTGCTATGACATTCCAAAGGTGTATTATGTAGACGCAGAAAGACAATAGAGAGGCTCAGTGAAGGTGAAGACTGACCCTCAGCAAGGAAGCTACAGGCGCAGGACAGGACTGCCCCCATGGCCTTCCTTTAGTTAGGAACTTTTATGTTCAGACCATCCTACGTGGTTACTTACTTTCAGTCTGAGTGTGTAAGGCCACCGTACAGGCCTCCCCTAAGCTTGTCGGGTTTACTATGTGGCCCTTTTTTGTCCACAACAACATCTTTGTTCCAAATTATATGTATCGTCTGGAGATATGCTCGTTCTTTACATTTCTATTATGTGTGTGTCTTACATACATATGCCCTTCACTTCCTTGTTCCAGGCACCAAAATGCAGAACTCAGGCAGCGTTGGGGGCGGGGGAAAAGAGGTTCTTTCCGATGTGATCAGAGGTACAGAATCATGTGGGAGGCTAAAGAGAAAGCTCGTTCTTGGTGGGCAGAGGCTCTTCATACATTTTCATTACATTTAAAATAAACAGCAAGGTGGCCCCATCCTGCTGAATCTGTTCTTGCAGTTTCTCAAGCTCAAACTCAACCTAAGAGACAGTTACTACTTAGGAATGTTAAATACATACGTGGCTTCCATGCTAAATCTGTGACAATCCTTCCTCACATTTCAATGCTGGGAAATTAGCAATTTAAATCTCTCTTTGAAACATACTGTGGATTTGCTCCTCAGAACTTAAAAAAAAAAAAAGAAAACCCACTTCATTCAATTACACTAAGATTAGGATGTTGTAATTTACATAGTAAGTATATTGTAATAAGTAAGTATTCATTTTTTATAAAAGTCAGATGGGAAGTGTAGTTCAGAACACAGACCTACTATTAAAGATCCATCTAGATCGAGGAAATCCCAGACCTAGGGCTTTGAGAAATAGGGCACCATACATCGTGAGTGTCACAGGATTTGAAATTTCTAGAGGGCAGAAGATCCAATTGCCCCAGGAGGAGGCTGGATCATAACCTGCAGGTTCACCATCTCCATTCCTTGGGAATTCAGGCACAAATTATCGTGTCAAGGATAGCCCAGTTGTTCCATGGAAAATGACAGTATTTTCTTCTATCCAAACATTCTCATATAGGCGAGACCCCCTGCTCACATTTTATCCCCAAATTAGCTGGGGTGCTTGTTAAAAACACAAATGCCCACACACAACCCGGGACCTACAAATCTGTATTTTTAACAAACACCCTCGTGGTGGCTGACTCATCCTCAATCTCCAGTCACCTTGCAGAAAGAAGGTTGGTGTTTGTTTGTTGTGTTGTGTTAACAGACCCTCTCTGCCTTCTCTTTCTGAAGCAGGACCTGCCAGGGAGCTAAAGATCCTCCAGGTGTGGTGACCGTACCCACCCAGCTCTGTTCCCGGCAGGCCTTTCCCTTCTGTCTCCGCCTTTAGACTTTGTCTTTTCTGTTGTTCCCTTTCTTCACAGGAGCATGACGCCCATCTGGTGAGTGTTAAAGGAAAACAGTAACTTTTACTCACATGAGCTTTTTTGTTAATACGTGGCTTTCAATGCCTTAATTCTTTCCCCACCCCCCCATGGACCTATCTTCAGAATACTGGTTTTAAATGCATAAAATAAAATAAACGGACTATTTTTATCAAAGTACTGCTTACATAATACATTTAAAATGTGATGTGGTAATACAGGTTCTTTTTTAATAATACATTGGAAAACAAGATTTAGAGGCAAATCTAATACTTTTCTTAAAAAGCGATTGTAATGCTATACAAAAGCGTCTATGATTTCTATTGGTGACAAAGTCTTAGGTAATGCTATGGTTTGTGGACTAATTCATAATTAAAATTTCAGTTGGATGAGAGTGACAAGATACAACTTTTTCCTCCTTCAAGTTCATGAACTCCCTGAATTCAAGGTCCTTGGGCCTTGGGTCTAGGTTAAGAAATCTGGCCTTAATCAAATGGATTGGTTCATTGTGGGAATTCCAGTCATTGCACCTGGCCAGCGCAGGCTCTTCCTACACAAATAGGGCAAGGTGGGTTTTTTAGCCACAGACTCTGACAGTTTACCTAGCAGTTAGTAAGGGATTACACCTGTTTGGAAGCTTCTCCCTCTGGGATGTTTGCCTGTGCTGTGTCCCCATCCAGTTTCACCTATTCCAACTAAGCCTGCAGGCCTTCCCACCCCAGCCCGTCCTCCTCTGAAATCTTCCACAGCTGCCTAGGACCTTGCTGGACCAGGCACCCGTTCCCCTCCGCATTTCAGCCTTAACGCCCCAGCTTGTACCTGTTCCACTCTCTCCCTCTAGCTTCTTCTAATACTTCCCACGGTGTCCCCTACAAAGCTCCTGTCGTGGACTCTGGGAGCTCACCTGTGTTCACTGGTCTGTCAACAAGTCCTTACAGAGCCCTTCGATGGTCAAGCCCCAGGAGGCATGCAGGAAAACACCACTCCTTGTGCCCCGCCGATCAGCCAGGTTTGGAAATAAACTGTTTCACTCTGTAGTCACAGGCATCAGTGATAAACACTTGGGCAGGTTATCTGACTGCAGCCTCAGTACATAACAAGGCACTGACCTGGCCTCTTCCCTAATTAAGCACAAGCCCCAATCCATACCCAATAAACACAGACACTTAGCACCCTCAAGAGCAAGATTACTGCCCATGTTTACACAGGGGGGACTTAAATAAAAGAGGCTCCATAGCACGACTCACATCAAACAACAAATCAGTAGAGGATCCAGAGTTTGAACCAAGGCTCTCTGATGCTCAGCTCTACACAGTACGTGCTCAGGAAAGGGTGTTTTTTGTTGGTGGTGGGCAGGGGGGTGTTATTTTAGAGTTGGTTTTTCATTTGGATTCCATGGAAGCAGATTCTGAGACACAGAAAATTCATATGAAAATGATATATGAGGGATGAAGGGGTCAGGCCAGCTCCCAGCCCGCCAGACTGCTCAAGACCCAGTCAGGCCAGTTTTCCAACCCGCCGGGCTGCTCGTGACTCAGTTATCCCAAGTCAATTGATAGCCAGAGGCTGAATCAAAACTCCCTCCCACCGTGCACAACAGACACCTGGTGCCAGCCACAATGGCCGGCACTCAGACTGACCCTCCTGTACCTGGGAACAGCTGGCCCTTTACCTAACCTTTGTCCTGGCTCACATTCTGGAACCCTGAGGCACCTGTCTGGAAAAACAAAAGACTAACCCCTCCCTCACCCCCCACAAAACCTGCATTTTTTTCTTTTTAAAAAACCCATTCCTACCTCCCCTGCGGTACAGTTGGTCTAGACTCAGCCCACCTGTCAGCTCAGCATCAAATAAAGGCACTTGGATCAGATCACCTGGTTCCTCCCACCTCTGCTTCCTGAGCATTTCTAACTAGGGAGTGTTCTCAGGAAAAGCCACAAGGAGAGGAAGGAAGTGGGACAGGAAAGAAAAGGGGACCAAGTCAGGGGGTGACGTCACGCAGAGGTGACTTGGGAGGAGGTAGAGCCCACCTCAGGGTCCTCTCATCCGAGGAGAGGTTTCGAAATGCCCCCTATCTGCCAGTCATTGATTAGAGGCAGCTCTTGGGGCCGTGGGAGAGGCGGCAGCACCAGAGAAACCTGGCTCCCTGAGGAGCACAGGTGAAGCGGGCCGTGACCGAGAACGTGTGGCTGGCGGTGGAAGGCACACGCACAGCCAATGCATACTGACAGCGTTGCTAAGGGGATCTTGAAAATGCAGCTGGTAGAAAACAAAGTATAGCTCTGATTTTGCTATGTTTCCTATTCATAGGGATACTAACTATTCAGTGCTGGGGAGAGAGCAATCTGAAGAGAGTAACAAGCACATTCTTCCAGTCGGACAGCCTAGGTGTTATTCCCAGTTGTGAAGGCATCATGACCTTGGAGGGGTCACTCAGTCCCTGTGGCTCTCCCCCAGCTTCCCCTCAGGACCAGGTGCGACCTCAGAGACAACACTGAAGACGCAGAGTAAACACTTTTTTGGTGGACTTAAATTATTTTATTATTTTAGCATCGTGGGAATTTGCGTTGTGGCTAGCCTCCAAGCTCCCTTTCCTGCTGGGTCTCCATCAGCAAGACTTCCTCTCATTTTCCATGTTTCTGTTATTCTTTGAGGGGAGTTTGCTTTTGTACAGGTGAGTCAGCTCTTCGGAGGGAACCCATGACAGTCATGCGAGCTGTGTTTAATTTGGGGCAGTTTAATTGTACATTAGTCAGGGTTTACTAGGTGACTCTGCTTTTCCAATGGCACTACAAAGGAACAAGCATTTAAGATGTTTTCTAAGAGGTTTAAAAGAGGGAAATATAAGTGACTCATCTCTTTTTGAGTGTCCATATTGTGATGAAGAAATAGCTAGGGGTATTATTTCTTTCAAAAATATGTGACTAGCTGACTTGTTTCCCAGTCTCAGAGTGAGATTTATGCTATTAGACTTGTATTTGTAATTTTAGGGTACTCTATACTTGGTTGGCAACTGGAATGAACTTTTGTAATGCTGTTGATTGCAGCAGAGTTGGGCGTGAAGAATGTGACCCCATGGATGTGGCAGACACAGAGATGTGCCCCCCCGGTGCCCCTACCAGGATGGATGTGCTGCCCAGATACAGGGAGTGTGGTCAGCAGACAGCTGCTTGAGCTAGCTGCTACATCCGAGGTAAAGCCCTTTCCAGAGGAGCCTGAATTTAATGACTAAGGAAGGCGGGGATATAAAGGCACAGCCATTCTGGCCTAAGTGAGGAAACTGACAGGCAATGCTGGCTCCAGATTTTCCTGCTGGGTGACCGAAGGCTTTGTTGGGCCAGCGTCACAGTTAATTTCTTCCTCAGTGCAACCCCGCTTAGTTAGAGAAAACACTAATCTGCAACTGCAGGTGCTGGAAGTGGTCCAAGACAGCAGGCAATGACCTGAAGGTTTGGAAGTGGGCCACACTCCACCAGGCTGGCGTTGGGAACCCTTCGTGGCAGGTAGACCCCAGATGCCACTAGCACAGGTGGCCATTCGATTGTTCGGTTGTCTACGGGGCTGATTTAGGTATGTGTACCAGTAGGAGCAAATGCACTAGCATTTTCATTCTGTGATAGTGAAGATGTAATCACTAGAGGAAAGCTGGCAGCCCCCTAAATACAAGATCTTCAGTAACCCAGATTGCAGAGATCACTCTAAGTTGTGAATAATAATGCTATATTTGTACACCGTACACAGCACTTTTATACTTACAGGATTGCTAGTTCCAAACAGCTGTCCCATGCATTGGGCAGATATTTGTATTCTCTCTTTTTTTCTTTTTTAAAGATTTTATTTATTTTTAGGGAGAGAAGGGAAGAAGAAAGAGAGGGAGGGAAGCCTCGATCAGTTGCCTCAAGCACACCCCCAACTGGGAACCTGGCCAGCAACCCAGGCCTGTGCCCTCACCAGGAATTGAACTGGAGAACTTCCAGTTCATGGGCTGGTGCCCGACCCACTGAGCCACACCAATCACGGCTGTATTCTCTCTGTAGAGAAAAAAAGTTAAGATGGACTGCAAGCTATCTAGGTACAAATCCCAGAGAAAATTTCTCACTGTGCTCAAGGAGAAAATACAGGGTTATTCATTCAAGACTTCTAATAGTGAAAAATTGAAACAACTTAAATATGCTCCTCAGTAGGGGAATAGATAAATAAAATATGATATATTTCTAAATTAGAATGCCACAGAGTTAGTTAAAACAAGTGACATATAATATATAGTTTATAAATATGTATCAAATTTCAATATCAATCTCCAAACACAATATCAAGTCATTGAATAGAAAGTTTCAGGATAGATATGCAGGAATACCTCATTTTATTGCATTTCACTATTATTGCACTTTGCAGATATTTTGCTTTTTACCAATTGGAGATTTGTGGCAACCCTGTGTCAAGCAAGTCTATCGGTGTCATTTTTCCAATAGCGTTTCCTCATTTCGTGTCTCTGTATCACATTCCTTGCACTGTTTCAAACTTTTTCATTGTTACTATAGTTGTTATGGTGCTCTCTAATCAGTGATCTTTACTGGTACTGTCATAATTGTTTTGGGGCAGTACGAACCACACCCACGTAATCGATAAATGTTGCGTGTTCTGATTGCTTCACTGACCCACCATTCCCCATCTCACCCTTCTGCTCAGGCCTCCCTATTCCCTGAGATACAACAATATTGAAATGAGTCCAATCAATAACCCTACAGTGGCCTCTAAATGTTCAAGTATAAGGAAGTGTCTCGCATCTCTCACTTTAAATCAAAAGCTACGAATGGTTAAGCTGAGTGAGGAAGGCATGTCAAAAGCCAGAACAGGACGAAAGCTAGGGCTCCTGTGCCAGTTAGGGAATGCAAATGAAAAGTGCTTGAAGAAAATAAATAAAATCCGTGTGACTCGCTTGACTGCGGTATTTGTGTTATTGCAGCAGTCTGACAGTACAACACCTCTGAGATCTGCCTGTGCTGTATCGTTCAGCTCAATGTTGAAATAATGTAAAAACAATACTAATGTTAATATGCATGTAGAACTTTTAGAGTGTTTTTAAATAGACCGATTAGATACACAATACACTCCTTTCAAGGATTCAGGTGGTAGAGAATAAAAGCAGGAAAGATGCTTTGCCGGAAGTTTTCTCGGATTTAAACTACTGTTTAGGCTGCATTGAGAGCCACAAAGCTCCCATTGAATCATGCTTGGTAAGTAAGCACGGCCTGATTTTTTAGCTTCCAGCCCTTTTCAGAAACCCACAACCCTTATTTCCTTTTCTCCAGGGCTAACCCACCTCTTCCCACATTCAGATTTCTGCTTCTGGAATACAATATGCTCTCTGTGAAAGTCTGAGAGAACGGAATGCCCCTCACAACCTAACCCTCCCATCCCCTCAGCCCTTCCCCGCCTCCGACACAATTAGATTTACTTCTGGGGTTTGAGTCCCTTGGCAGCAAGCACTAAGACTCAGCCTTCCCCCAAGGACTCGGGCAGTTTTAGGGACTCTCTGGATGCCACCCACCCCCAGACTGTGTGAAGGGAACAGCTGGGTGGAGACCCCCTGAATCTTTCTTATTGAAAGGAGTTTAGTCGGAATGCGGGGTTCACTGAAAACCAACCTAGCGAGCAAGAAGCGCGCAGGTTCATGGCTGTGCGCAGCGCCCATCATCTGGGTTGATGCGCGCACTCCTTCGGTTCCGTGTGGGCTGAGCATCGAAGTCAGAGAGGAACAAGAAGTTACAAGAATTTCATCTTTTCCAGTCTGGACAAGGCAAGGAAAAGCTGTCTCAGGATCCCCTGGAGAAAGCCCTCCCTTTTTGCATAAACTGCTGAGGCATGCAGCACCGTAGGAGTACCCAGAATGCCTTCCAAATTCTCCAAGATTTGCTTCAATCTGATTTATCATCCTCACATTCCATTTCATAGTATGTAGCTCTTGCAGTTTTTATTTTATTTTACCCCCATCATAAACCAAGTGCTATCGAGTTACCTCTCTGTTCTCATAGGTTGATATTTTAAGGCATCTGAGATCTTTCCAGCTGTGAGTTTGCAACCTAGGAAACAAAGAGAGGGAAGAAATATTATGTCAAAATATTTTACCTATTGAAACTCAAAAAGAGATTATTTGAGGTTTTTAAGACACTAATGTATTCCTTATACCAACTTCCATCAAAGGGATCACAGAGAACAGAGAAAGTTGTTTCATAATTTAGAGTAAAGATCAACTTTATTTCACAAAACGGGAATGTTTGAGAATTAAATAGGACAAGATTTGCAAAGCACTGGGTAGTTGGCCCGGCTCGTAGTAGGTGCCTGATAAACTCTGTTACCATTCTGTCCAGTGTGCATCACAGTAATGCTTCAGCGCATTTTAGCAAAATGCAAGCTCTCTCTAAAACAGCCCTTCTCACAGGTGTGCATGAATAAATTACCCGGGGATTTTGTTAAATTGCAGATTCTGACTCAGTAGGTTTGGGGTGAGACCTGATAGTCCGAATTTCGAACCAGCTCCCCAGTGTTGCTGACATTGCTGGAATGAGACCCATAGTAGGAGTATCAAGGTTTGCCTGATGGAATGAAATTATCATTCTCCCTCATTTCTACCCCTACATTGTGAGTACAGTCATCCCTTGGTATCCTTGTTGGATTAGTTCTACTACCCCCAGCAGATACCAAAACTTTAGGATGTTCAAGTCCCTGATACAAATAGCATAGTATTTGCATATAACCTACACACATCCTATTTGTATACTTTAAACCATCTCTAGATTACATATAATACCTAATACAATGTAAATGCTGTGTAAATAGTTGGTATACTGTATTGTTTAGGGAATAATAATAAGAAAAAAATACCTGTACATGCTCAGTACAGATGCAACCATCATAAGCCTAATCGCATAGGACAAGTCAGCAACAATGTAACATTTTTTCCCAAATATCTTCCATCAGAAGCTGGTTGAATCCTCAGATGCAGACCCCCAGGATATGGAGGGCCACTGTATGCTGTTTGTTTCACGCAGTGCGCCTCCCTCTACCCCCCATAATCTATTCAGATCCTTGATAACTTTCAAGGTATAGTTTAAGCCCCACTCTTCTTTTTTTAAAGATTTTATTTATTTATTTTTAGAGAGAAGGGAAGGAAAGGAGAAAAAGAGGGAGAGAAATATCAATGTTTGCCTCTCACGTACCCCCTACCGAGGACCTGGCCTACAACTCAGGCACGTGCCCTGACTGGGAATCGAATCAGTGACCCTTTGGTTCGCAAGCTGGCACTCAATTCACTGAGCCACACAAGCCAGGGCTAAGCCCTGCTCTTGACTAAACTTTCTTCCCCAATTTTTGCAGCCCTAAGTGATCAACATACAAAACGCTGAATCAAATTTAATAGGATTCCTTTTATTAAAACTGATGAGAGCCCTGGCTGGTGTGGCTCAATGTATTAAGTGCCAGCCTGCTAACCAAAAGGTTGCTGGTTTAATTGCCAGTCAGGGCTCATGCCTAAGTTTCGGGCCAGGTTCCCTATAGGTGGCCCAGAAGAGGCAACCACACAGTGATGTTTCTCTCCCTCTCTTTCTCCCTTTCTTTCCTTCTCTCTAAAAATAAATAAAACCTTTAAAAAATATATTTTAAAAAAATTATGAGGGATTGGTTAGGTAATCTAAAGGTTTGATCAAGTGAGAAGATCATAATTTAAAATACCTACTTAGCACAATTTACAATAGCCAAGTGTTGGAAGCAACCTGGGTGCCCATCAGTAAATGAATGGATCAAAAAACTATGGTACATATACACAATGGAATTCTATGTGGCAGAAAGAAAGAAGGAGCTCCTACCCTATGCAACAGCATGGATGGGACTGGAAAGCATTATGCTAAGTGAAATAAGCCAGGCGGTAAAAGACAAATACCATATGATCTCACCTTTAACAGGAACCTAAGCAACTAAACAAACAAGCAAGCAAAATATAACCAAAGACATTGAAA
>PVKM010028118.1:0-18455 GCA_004027735.1 Carollia perspicillata
ATGGAGTAAGTGCTCAGTGATGTCGGCTTCAACAGGTTTCACATAACAAAATATCTAAAAATAAAAGGAACAGAATAAAGCAGATAGATTTGACTATGCAACTGCTAATACATAATATTGAAAAAAACAGATAGTAAGCCTTTACATGGGAAAATCCTTAACTTGCTGGCAAATAAAGAAATGCCAGTTAAAACAGACTTATGTCAAAGGAGCAAATAGAAGTCTTAGGCAGACCCAATGTGGACTAGATTCTGGGGAGCTCTAGACATACCTAGACTCTAGACATACCCCTGTCTCCTCGGAAGGACCAGTGTCGCAGACATGCTGTTCTACAGCCGGCCAATACAGAGATTCCAGAACAAATGAAAGTCAGTTTAGTACCAGAATGTGCTGTGAAGCACTCGGATTGATGAGACATCAGAGCCAGCACGAGGGGTCCCACAGGGATGGTGCATGGCGGGCAAGCTGGGTCTCAGCACTGATTTTTCCTCCTTCCCCCTCCCTTCCCAGCCAAACTCCAGGCTGCAGTGGTGCTGAACCCTGGCTACTCTTCCATCCCACCCATTTTCCAGCTCTGTCTGAACTGGAAAGGGGAAAAAACCAACAGCAATGATGACAATATTCGGGTAAGGCTTTGCTGGGGGTGACGGGAGGAGCAGGAAGAGCCTCTTTGGGGAGGTGGGCTTGGCAAAAGCCGCCTCAGCTGTGGGCTTGGGTACTGGCATAACCCCCAGGACAGAGGGGCTGCCGGATTTACTGGACGCTGCATGGTATAGGAGAGGAAAGAGCCTGGGCCCATCTCAGCCAGTTTTCTAGTTTGGGCTTCACCTCATTTATGAAATAGGGATAATGCCTGCCTTGAAAGGTGGTTGTCTTGGGCTTCTGCAAAAATGTGAATTAACTCAAAAGCATAGAATCGCTGGAATGAGATAATGCATGAGGGCATTTCAGCTGTTAATGGTTATTATGCCTATTGGTTTGATTCCGTGGTGGCCTTAAGGCTGTGGACCACATGTCTAACCCTACCACCTACTGAATTGGATCACATCTCGAGATTCCTTCTCTACCACCTCTGTCATCTGGGCTGTGGGTGTCCAAGACAGGGAAAGTCATGGGTTCGAATCAGGAAGGCCCCATTGTTTTGAGGAGGGGGAGCAGTCTGGTCTGCTGTTGGGGCATGGGCCAGCTTCTGCAGGGGCCCCGCTGCAGTTCTTGTGGAGCTGCCAGACCCAGCAGTCCGAAGGTCGTGTTGAGTTTCTGGCCTTCCCACCCTGTAGGCCATGGAGAGTGAGGTCAACGTGTGCTACACGGAGCTGTGTGGCCCCCGGCCTGGCCATCAGCTCTTGACCAACCAGCTGCAGCGCCTGTGTGTCCTGCTGGACGTCTACCTGGAGACCGAGAGCCACGATGACAGCGTGGAGGGGCCCAAGGAATTCCCCCAGGAGAAGATGTGTCTGCGGCTTTTCCGGTGAGGGGAGGGGCGAGAGTGCCAGGGACCTCCAGTCCTGCCTCTCACGGGGATTTGGGGCAGAGATCAGAGCCTGGCATAGAGGGCATACCTCTTCCTAGATTCACTTCTCTCTGTTCACAGAGGAAATTAAGGTCCTGCTGCTGGATTTCCTCGGGAGAGCTTGCTGCCTCCTTCCCGAAACTTTTCCTGCAGCTTTTCCTACCAGCCTGGTCCAGTTGTTCTTTACAGACACCCCTAAAGGGGGGCTACCCACTGAGTGAGCAGCACCGGACAGTGAAGAGGATTTGGCTGAATTTTACTCTCTGTACTGTCCAAATAAGCCTTTTAAACTCTGTGCACCTCTACAGGTCCCCATAGTCTGCTGCACCCTTCCTAGGGTGCTCGTTCCTCTGCAAGGACCAGCTTTAGGCGGCCGGGCTTTACAGAAGGAACAGGCTCTGAATAAGACACAAGTGCACATCTCTGTTTTGTTGCTCACCAGCTGTGTGACCCTGGGGGAGTCACTTAAGCTCAGCTCTGAGCCTGTTGCCTGAAGGCTAAAATGGAAATATTACCTTCCAGTTTATGACAAATTAGAGACAATTCATGTAAAGCTTCCAGAATGGTCCCTAGCATAGACGGAGGCTCAGAAAGGGCTGACAGGTCCTAATGGCTTGGTGTTCAGTGTATCTGCTTTCACAGAACTTCCAGCTACTTTTCCTTTCTTTTCGGGTCCTCTCTCCCTTTCATCCCCTAACTCAAGTTTTTAGAGTCCATTCCCGAACTCCAGAGTTCACACTGCTCAGGCCCATTGCCCCTCCATCCTGAACAAGGGCTTGGGGAGGGGTGGTGTCGGGGTGCGGGGAGGGCTGTCGTTTGTGTCTACCTGGGACACCCCCTGTTCCCCATCAGTCTGAGAAGTGCCGTACTTGCTCCTCGCCTTCTCAGATAGCCAGTCCCATCCTGGGGACGCTATCCCCAGCACCCCCTGCCCCTGTCTGGCACCTTGTCCTGCCTCATCTGTGGTGCTATCTGATAATAACCAGCTCTAGTCCCCGTGTGGCTGCTGGAGGTGGAGCTGGCGGCTCGGTGTTGGTGCCGTCCAGGCCTTGCTCTCCCTAGTGGGTCTGTGTGCGACCTTGGCTCTTCCCACCCGCCCAGCCTGCTCTGGCACATTTCTAGGGTGGCATCTCTCACATGACCACTGTTTGTTTTCTGTTATCTAATAGTTCCCAAAGGACCCATTTTGTGAAGTGCTCTGTATGTCACCTAGGCTGAGCTCCTCTGAGGGAATTCTGGGAAGGTGCTTTGGCCGCTCAAATCTAATTAACTCCATGACTGGTGAGATGCGAGGTTCTTGGCCTGAAGTCCAGCTGACCATTGGGATCAGGCCAAGGGGCTGGTTTTGTTGTTGTTGTTAAATGCAACAAATTTTATTTAGCATAGTCAGTCCCAACATGAAGCACAGAAAGTTTACAGAGGCTGGGTGGGTACCTGCAGGCTGTGGGTTCAGCTGTATGCTCAGCCTTACCCGATGACAGTGCCCTTCTGGCGTCGGCAGGTATATGGCATCATGGTTATGAGCAAAAGCTTTTGAGGCCAGAAAGACTAGGTTCAACTTGCTGCTCCTACCTGTGTGACTAGGGTCTATGCTTAGTCCCTTTGAGCTTCAGATTCCGCATTGGTAAGACAGCATTCACTTCAGGTATGGTGAATTCAGGGAGGATGAAATTAAACCAGATGGAGCATGGAAAGTGCCAAGCGCAGTGCAGGCAGAATAAGCCTGCACTTAGGTAATGGCAGGTGCCCTGCTGTTAGAATTAAAATCTTTTTTCTCCTCTCATCTCTGGAGTCCCTGACACATACTCCCTCCCACCTTCCCTTACTCAGACCAAGATCAAAGGTGTTGCTAGTGGTTCCCACTGAATGTCAGTCATAGATGAATGCAGGAGGCCCTCTACCTGGACATCAATTACTGTGGAGCTGTGTGGAGGAGGGCCCTGGGTGAAGTTCTGCTTGGTGCCAGGATGATAGCCGAAGCCCCTAAGCTTCAGGAGGTGGAGGCTTTGGCCTCAGTCCTGGTTTTGAATTTGGGCTCTGCTCCCTTCTGACTGTATAGTATTGGGCACATAGTTTAGCTCCCTCAGCCTGTTTTCTCCATCCGTAAAATCTGTAAAATTATAGAAGTAGTATCTAAGAGGTAGGCACTTAGTGCAGATTCTTTTCATCCCCCGACTTCAGACTCCCACCTGCATGGGAATCTCCTGCAAAGGAGGTTTTTAATTTTTTCTTTATTTTTTAAATTATAGCACGAAACCATGTTTGTTGTTAAACATAGAAACATCAGTGAAGAGTTGTGTAAAAACACTAAAAATGAGGGTGTCCAAGCCCCGTCCCCAGAAGTGCACCCTTCCAGGCCTGTGTTTGTGCATTTGCAGTCATACAGAGACATCTTTACAAAAGTGGTATCACACCTTACATAATGTTCTGCAGTCTCGCACGTTCCTTTTTTTCCCTTAACAGCTATACAGTATTGTGTGGATAACCGTAGTTCATGCTGTCAGCCCAGAGGGCATGGTATTAACTGATCTCCCTTCTGTTTCTCTAGTGGTCCCAGCAGGATGAAGCCATTTAAATACAACCATCCTCAAGGATTCTTCAGCCATCGCTGACCTCCTGCTCGGCCTGTCGTTTCCCCCTAGGCCCTAAGTGCTGTGCCTCCGCTCTCCCCTCTGTTCCACATGTGGCCCCTGATAGTCTCCAAAGGCAGGTTTTTGTATTTCCAGCTGATTAAAGTATCATCCGACCAAGTGGCCTTTGTCTTGTGGCTCTTTTGGGAGGAAAGGGGCTGTAAGAGCCTGTAGAAGCCACAGCACAAGCCCAGTGCAGAAGATTCTGAGTATACAGAGATGCTGCCTGTTTTTCCACATTCAGCTTAGTTGTTTCTGCTCCAGGACATCCTCATTATCTTGGTATTTATTATTCTAAGACCCTACTAGGAGGTGGCAGGGCAAGCCGAAGTCAGCACGGCACAAAAGCAAAAGCTCTTCTTTCCACTGGACCTGTCAGTGCCTCTGATGGCCAGATTCTCTGATCGCTGGGTGTCACGAATGTCTGATGGTGCAGTGCAAATAGGTGACAAATATATCACAAAGAATAATTGTGAATCTTGCAGGATTTATGAAGGTGATGAGTGATTGTGGGGAATGACATGCAGAGCTGCGGCCCAGCGGGGCTCAGGCAGAGTGGGTCCAGGTGACATCTGAGAACCTTCGCAGTGATAACAGGCTAAGTGCCTCCAAAAATAACGGTTTGACTCTCAGGATTAAGAGAAGTCCTGGGGAAATAGGTAACAGCTTCTAACATGTTTGCAAAATTACCTCTTTTGGAATCCTGCAGAAGTCGAGTACAGTGAAGGATGGCATTAAGTGTTCTTGGACAGTTTTGTCAGAAAAACTGTAGTCCTCAGCTCAGCACTGTTCATTCTTTATTCATCTTAAGAAGGAAGATACAAAGTGGTAAAAATATTGAAGAATTATTACATGTTGCAAGTATAATTTAAAGTTTGCTGGCCACAGGATGAAGTAAGTCCTTTTCAGCTTTATTGAGATGTAATTGACACACCATTGTGTAAGTTTAGGGTGCACAGTGTGATCATTTGACACATTATTGCACAGCGATCACCACAATAAGGTCAGTTACTATGTCATCACCTCACACGAGTAATTGTTTTATGGTAAAAACTTAAGATTTACTCTTTTAGCAACTTTCAGTATATGTACATTTTATGTATGTGATAGTCCCGATCAAATGGTTTTTTCCTCCCACAACATACTTTGAAGTGTGGTCCCAGTGTGTGTGTATGCACTCTAAGTGGACTTTTGCCGATTATCTTCGGATAACACGGACCGCCGGTATAAAAGCTGTCATCCCTCTGTCCTCTCGGCCGCTCACTGAGCGCCCAGTGACGGATTTTCTGAGGAAGAACTGGGAGACTCCTGGCCCTGCCAGGTCCCTTTATTTTACAGATGGAAGCCTGAGTCCAGTGACGAGTGGAGAAGGGCACTTCCGGTGGCTCTGAAGTAGCCACCACTACCTGTGCCTCTCCTTGCCCTCATCCTACATCATTCCTTTGAATTCCGGAGGTGGGTACTGTCCAGCCCAGAGGTCCTTGAACTTCAACATGCATGAGTCACCCATCCTGGGAGCCAACTAGCAATACAGATTCCCACGCCCCACTCCACTATTCGGACTCAATGGACCCAAGATGGGCTTGAGGCAGTGTATTTTTAACAAGCTCCCCAGGTGCCCATTGCCCTAGTCTCTTTTTGGAAGTTGCTGTACTTTCTTCCCTCCTTTTTATGGGTGACTTCTCAAATAATGCAGAAGGACCCCTTGCTCTGAGAGCAGCTGCCCCTCTTCTGTCTTCTGCGCCTTGGGCAGCAGCATGAGCCTCTGGCACCTCTGCTCCGCGGAATGAGCCTCCTTGTCTTTTCTCTGACCTACTTGCCAGGGACTCTCCCTGCCAGCATCCCCTTGGTCTGGCCACCTTCAGGCCTTGCATCTCACAGCCTGTGCTGAATAAGATTGAAATGGGGCCTAAAAATAGTTCCTTTAATGGCCCCTGCATTGCAGTCTCCACTCCCTTAGCTGGAAGGCAGCCAAACTGACTCAGCACAAAAGCTTGTCTCCCTTAGCTGGGACAAGGTTGCAAAAAGCTTGTGAAGGCTGAGAGGAGGCTCTGTTTCCTAGGCAGGGATGTCACCTTTCAGAAGAGGTTTTTCTTCTTCAAAGGAGAAAAGGTTGAACAAAAGAATCTTTTGGACTCAAGGAAAGAGTTTTTTTGTTTTTAACGTACTGATTTTTAGAGAGAGAGAAGGAAGGGGAAAAAAACCTCCATTGATTTGTCGTTCCACTTCTGTATCCTTTGTTTGATTCTTACATGTGCCCTGACCAGGGATTGAACCTGTGACCTTGGTGTATCAGGGTGATGGTCTAACCAACTGAGCTACCCAGTCAGGGGAAGAGGGAGGGCTTTAAAACTAGTGAGAAGCCCAGGACAATCTGACCCCTTTGAGCTACTTCACTGAGCCATTTCTGCCTTGGTGAGGCAGACTAGGGGAAGGGGCCTGGCTTGATTCCTTCTCAGCCACAATTGACCTTTCCCTTCCTGGGACTCGGCCCAGGCCCCAACCCTTCCTGTCGTCCTCCTATACCTGGGAGGGACGCAGCCCAGGTTCCTTGCCTTTTTTAAGCTGCCATCCATGTTTTTTATTTCTTTCAGTTTCTCCTTTGTTTTCTTCCCAGCTTGCCCTTTCCTAACTTTACCAATAAATCCAAGAGATGTTGTTTATTTGAAAGGTGCTCCTGTCGATCACTCGTGGGAAGCAAAGCTAAAAACGGCATTCATGGGAAGGAGCAGAGCTGCCAGACTTCCAGAGGAATTCTCTCCCTGTCTGTGCAGCCCCAGCGCTGTCCTTTTCATGGTGCGCAGCAGTCTCTCCGGTGAGAACAGGTGTTAAGCATCTATTTTGGGTCAGGCTCTGTGCTCACTGATTTTACATTCACTGTCCGATTTCATTACAACAGGCCACCAAGAGTATACATGCCCATTTTAACCAATGAGGAAACTGAGGCTCAGA
Organism: Carollia perspicillata; assembly: GCA_004027735.1. Taxonomy (NCBI): domain Eukaryota; kingdom Metazoa; phylum Chordata; class Mammalia; order Chiroptera; family Phyllostomidae; genus Carollia; species Carollia perspicillata. The sequence goes on from PVKM010028118.1 coordinate 7,093, forward strand.
GGCTTAGATGACCAGTTCATGCTCCGATGGTTCTCGAGCCCCCCACCCAGGGTGCAAGCCCTCTGTCTGCCTTCAAGGCTTTCCTTTTCACTGGAGTAGTTTCAGGCTCCACATAGTTTGCTGGGCCCTTTATTCATATTAGCAACACGTGTGCGCTAGGAGTACTGTGGTGGTCAAAACTTACAGCTTAGTGTCAGGCTTAGCCATCTGGGTCCTGGTTCCACCCCTGAGCAGCTGTGTGACTCACCCTAAACCTCAGGAGCTCTCACCTGCACCCGGGGGTAACAACAGACCTTCCTCACTAGGTGGTTGTGGGGACTAAGTATCTCAGCACCACGCCTGGTACCTATCACTGCTCAGCGAACGAGAGTGGTTCTTATCCTTACTCTACGGATTTCAGCCTGGCGAAGGGGCCTCTTAAGTGAGGAAGGCCTTTCCTGCCTGAGGTCCCACTCCCCTGCTGGAGGGTTCCCAGGCTTTGGAAGCCCAGCCCTCTGGCCCCATCCCTCCTTGCCAGCAACACGCCCTCCAGTCAGTGGCCAAGCTGGGCTTCACCCTTGGCTGGAGCCAGGCTCATAGCACCCATCACTCGTATGAGGCCAACTGCAGCATCTATTATGATCATGTGGTTTTTTTCTTCATTCTGTGTAAGGTGGTGTTGCATTGATTGATTATGTTGAACCATCCTTGCATTTCTGGGACAATTAGTTATGGTATATCATCTTTTTAATATGTCATTGGATTGTACTTGCCTAGCATTTTGTCGAGGACTTCTGCATCTATATTCATAAGGGGTATTAGTCTGTGGCTTTATTGTGGCTCTTCGTCTGGCTGTGGCATTAGGGTAATACAGGCCTCTAAGAATGAGTTAGGAAGTGTTCCTTCCGCTTCTGTTTTTTTGACATTTGAGAAGGGTTGGTATTAATTCTTCTCTAAACATTTGGTAGAATCCGCCAGTTAAGTCATCTGGGCCTGAACTTTTCTTTGTGGATAGTTTTTAAATTACTAATTTAATCTCTATTTGTGGTAGGCCTGTTCAGATTTTCTGTTTCATCTTGAGTCAGTTTCAGTAGCTCGTGGCTTTTTAGGAATTTGTTAATATGTGAAGTGTTCTATAGACGTCTGCTAGATCTCACTGATAGGAACTATTATTAAAATTAAAACCTACTTTTCTTTTAGCTGCAACATGTTTGCTAATATAAATATAATTTAATATATTTAATGGATTTTCTATTATTGTATACTCAAGGTATTTCCTTTTTTCCCAAAATAGAAACAAGGCTAAAGTGAACATATTTTGTTTTTTAATATTCCTGTACAGACCTGCTATTTAATTTTGGATACATTCGTGGAAGCGGCATACTTTGGTTAGAGTAACTAAGCTTTTAAGGTTGTTGATACTCATTAGATTGCCTTGCAGGAAGATTCTGTCCATTTCCATTCCAACCACTAATTCCTCTGTGTACCCACTCGTGGAGGGTAAAATCGCTCCTTCGGACCCTCAGCTGGATGCACGCAGGCCACTGCAGACATTTGCATGGTTGCTGCCCAGCACCCACTCCTTTTTCTCCTGGTAACAGTGCCTCTAATTTCCTTTGGGAACTGTGCCTCCCAAACTCTCAACTTCACTTTGAGGGGCCTGATATAATACTCCCGCTTCGGGAATGGGCGAGTGACCTCTGCCTAGCTCATCAGTGTCCCATGCACGCCCAGCCTCAGAGGTTGGCTCAGGGAGGAGCATGTGACCTTACCAGACCAATGAGAATCAACCCCTGGACTTTTCCCAGAATATTAGAGTTCTTTTTCCCCCCAGAGTTCGCTAGACTGGTGGGATGTAAGCCTGAAGCTTCTGGAGACCACATGGAGAGGTCCTGCCTGAGAACGAAGCCTGCACAGAGGAAAGCAGACAAGAGATGGAGAAATGAGTGACAGCACCTTGGAGAACAATCGTTTGTGATTTCCCCCAGATCAAGCTATATCTGAAGCAGTTCAACCTTTTTGACTCCTTGGTCATGTAAACTAATATATTTATTATTATTATTAGCACTATTAACTATCAGTAGTGCTATTTTGCTTACGCTAGTTTAATTCTGTTTTGACCACCTGTAAGAGAAGCAATGCTGCTGATTATGAACACCTCCGCCAATGCATCCCCTCAGGAGCTGCTGGGTCAGAAGTCTCTGGGATGCTGCTTAGAGCTATCAGCGCTGCTCTCTGGAGAGTCCCCGCACTCCTCCCGGCAGCACTTGGTGGGGCTACTCCGCCCATCCCCTCTGGCATTAGATGTAACTGTATGAATCTCTTTGGCGAAGGAGATGTTGCTTGAAGAGACCTTTATCATTTCCAGATAGAAGCTTTTTCCTTATCTTATTTTTGTTTATTACTCTTTCCTAGGTAAAAGTTTTAAGAGCCTCATTCCCTCTCCCTTGCCTCAGTCAACATAGAAGCCTGGGTCTAGGTTATTAGCTAGAGTCCCTGAGTGACCACTATGAATAGAGACTCCTGCCAACCCACAATGGACACACGGCGTGAATGAGAAAGATGCTTTCTTTGTGTTAAGGCATTGAGATGTAGTTGTTTATTATCATAGGCAGAACCTAACCTATTCTCTGCAAAACAATCTCCTTGGGGAGAAAATGAAGGATGTTTTTCATTAACTCAGCTATATCTGCTAAGCTAACAGCAGGAAGGGTGCGTCCCAAAGCGGCCATATCATCTGTGTCCTCTAGGCCTGACATCTGACAAGCAATTTCTTAGCAAATTGATTTTATTGGTTTTTCTTAAGGCTTGTTATCCTTCCAGAGAGGGGGAGGATGATTTGGTTTGGCAGGTGGTTAAAGTCAGTCCTGGCTGGTATCTGGCGAACTAATGCCTACAGCATCAGGAGCACGTCCACTTTGGGCAAAAGAAGGGCAGCTAGGGAGATCCTTCTATCCTGCCTGTGCCACTTGGGGCCACCACGAGAATGATCTCATCCAGGAGGACTGGGGCTTTTGGCATTCCAAGCATCATCAGCATCTGGTTTAGGGATGATCATCTTTTATGTCCTGGGTGAAGACAGGGCAGGAGGATGGCAGAGTAAGAAAGAGCCTGGACTCCATAGTCAGACAGGCCTGAATTTAAATCAGGGCTCCTCTTCTTCCTGGTTCTACGACTTTGGGCAAGGTCCACTTCTCTGAACCTCAGTTTCCTCAACTGAAAAATGCGGGTTCAACAGCGGGCTTTTGTTAGACTGTGGACATAAAATACGTAACCCAGGGCCAGTCCTTGCCCAGGAAGTGGTGGCCGTGGTGGAGTCAAAGCTGATGGCCCCGGGTTCCAGTCTAGACGAGTCCCTTCTTATCTTCCATGGACATGGGCTGAGTCAGTGACCCATGACAGCACTTACAGCTCTTAACACCTAGAGTGTCTTCCCTCTGATTTCAAAACTGAGTAGATGTTGGCTTTCTAAGTAAAGGTCATTGAGGATAATTCAAAAAAATCAGATTCTTAATTAATACCCATTTGACCTGTATTTTTTTTACAGATCAAATTGGAAAGTGTAGCCAAGCTACTAATTGGCTATTTGGCCTTAGGCTCCCGCCTCTCTGGCCTCAGTTTCCTCATCTGTGTAATGAAGAGATTGGACTAAATGATGTTTTGGCCCCTATCTTTTTGACTAGTTACTCTCTGTTTAGTATAATGCACAGGGGCCTCTGTGTCTTTTCCTGGACCCCTATCTTCCACTCTAGATCTCAGGTTATGGTATTTACCTTTGCATTTTTAATCATATATAATCTCTTGATATATCAATTAAAAAAACTTTTTAAATAAGTTTTAACTTACTGAAAAGTTGCAAATATAATACTTGCAGAGAGTTCCTGGATAACCTCACTCAGCTCCTCCTAATGTTAATATCTTACACGATCATGGTATATTTATCAAACTAAGAGATTAATGTTGGTACATTATTATTATTTTCCCCCCTCCCCCCACATTATTATTTTTTAAAGGTTTTATTTATTTTTAGAGACAGGGGATGGGAGAGAGAGAGAGAAGGAGAGAGATATTGATGTGTGATAGAAACACTGATTGGCTGTCTCTTGCACGCCCCCTGCTGGGGACCTGGCCTCCAAGCCAGGCATGTGCCCCGGCTGGGAACTGAACCGGCAACCTTTTCGGTTTGTAGGCCGGCGCTCAATCCACTAAGCCACACCAGCCAGGGTTGAACACTATTATTAAGTGAATTGCAGACTTTATTTGGTTCACCAGTTTCTCCCTTAGGCATCCAGTCCAGGGTACCACACTGTACTGAGTCATAATGTCTCCGTAGTCCCCTCCAGTCGGTGATAGTTTCTCAGTCTTTCCTTTGCTCTATCAGTTTTAAGCACTTTCTCCAGACCAGTATGAGAGATGAGTGTTTTTGACTAATTACACACTCCACTTTCTCCATCTTTCCCATATATTTATCTTACTTTTGAGTGTATCAATATTCATTGCTTTGTTATTACGTAAATTTTACCATTAATTGTTGAATTGACTAGTGTATCGATCATACTTCCTCTTATATATAATATTTTGTTTGTCTTGGATTTAATCATTGCTTTCCTTTCATTATTTGTTTTGTTTTCTTTGAAATTTACTAACTGTTTCCACATTCTCCAATAGTTCAGTAAGTCTTTCAATTCAATTTTGTACATGGTGGATAGAATTTATCAGTTTAATTTTTGTTCCCGGAGCTCCCCTTCTCCTCCCATACACACTCCAAACTGGCTGGAGCTGCATAGCTATTGTCCTGTAACTCCTTTTTGTCATCATGCTGGAGTTTCTCTTCTTGTCTCTTCTTTGCTGTAGTCCCTGTTTTCTCTATTCCTAGGATTTTTGGTGGTTTTTTTTGGGGGGTGGGGGTATGTTCTCTTTTTGTTGGAGCACGTCCTGTAGTAAATTTCAGATAAAGGATCTGTGGGAATTAAGTTTTCGAGATATTGTATGCTTTAAATTGTCCTTTTCCTGCCCTCACACTTATTATATTAATATAGGCTTCTAGGCAGTTTCCACCGTTGCTATTGAGAACTTTGAGATCATTCTGGTTCTTTATTATTCTGTATTTTTTTTCTCTCTGTCTGGAAGATTTTTTTCTCTATATATATATTTCTGGGTTCTGAAATGTCAGGTCCAGTTTGTGTAATTCAGATGGGCTGACTCCACCTCTGGACTGAAAGTTCGGCACGTGACCCAGCAGGTCCAGTTACTATATTCCATTAATTTCAAGATGGGCTCATGACCCAAGTGCCTAGTAACACTGACTCCTCAGACGTGGGTTGAACTGGCGAGGACACATTCTCTCTCTCCTTGATTTGTACCTGGAAGGATCCTAGCCCATCGTTACTTAGGATCTCCATGAAAAAGAAGGCCTTCCTAAGAGAGAAGCTGTATTAGTTATCTATTTCTGTGTTAAAAATTACTCCCAAATTTAGCAGCTTAAAAGAACAAACATGTATCACTGAGGCACAGCTTAGCTGGGTGCTTCTTCCGTGCGGTTCTCACAAGGCTGCTGTCTCACCTGAAGGCTCAGCCAGGCAGGACCTGTGTCCACACTCACTCCCGTGGTTGTGGGCAGGATTCAGTTTCCTGTTGAACTGAGGGCTGCCATTCCTCACTGGCTGTTGGCCAGAGGCCTCCTTCACTTCCTCGCCATGTGGGCCTCTCCTATGAGCAGCCCACAACATGGAAGCTGGCTTCCATCAAAACAAGCGAGAGAGTACATGAAAACAAGCAAAACAGAAGCCGGAATCTTTTGGTAGCCTGCTCTTAGAAGTGACGTCCCCACACTTTGTCATATTCTAGTCACTAGAAGTAAGTCACTAGGTCAGGCTCACGTTCAAGGGGAGGAGATTGAAAAATCACGAATAACAGGAAGTGGGGACACTGGGAGTCATTTCCGAGGCTGCCTACCATAGAAGCCAATGATGAGGGAAGCAGAGCTGAGGGACAAGGCATGAGCGAGGCCTAATCACTTCATTTCAGGTGGTGAACCAAGCTGGGCCTACACTCGAACCATCCTAGAGAGTTTTAGATAGGCCGGCCGCTAAATAAAACACCACAGACTGGGTGGCTTAAGCAACAGAAATTAATTTTCTCCCAGTTCCGGAAGCCACAAGCCCAAGATCAGGTACCATCAGAATTGCTTTCCGGTGAGACCTCTTGTTGGCTTGTAGATGGCTGCCCTCTCACTGTGTCCTCACCTGGCCTCTTATCTGTCAGTGCAGAGACAGCTCTCTGGTGTCTCTTCCTCTTGGTGTAAGGGAACCAGTCCTATTGGATTAGGGCTCCACCCTGATGACCTTTCTTAACTTTAATTACCTCCCAAAAGACCTTATCTCCCAATAGAGTCATATGGGGGTTAGGGCTTCAACATAAGTATTTAGAGTACAGGAGGGACACAGTGCAATCCATAATGGTGTTTAAGCCAATAGGTTACAGGTTACATCATATGCAATATCCTAAAATGTGCTAAAGTGGCTGTCCAAACATTAGGGCGAGCAATTCATCCTCACTTGCCCAGGACTTTCCTAGTTTTAGCACTGAAAGCCCAATGTCCTGGAAACAATTCCATCCTATGAAAATTGGGACAGTTGTGAGGACTACGTAAGCAATCCTTTGGTGACCAAAATTAAACCAACAAAACACCGAAACAACTTGCTCAGGATCCTGTGGCTTGTACTACAGAAAACACAAGGACTCCAGAGTCAAGTTCTAGGTTTAAATCCTGGCTCTGCCACTTACTAGCTGTGTGACTCTGAGCAACTCAGCTCATCTGTTTTCCCACCATTAAAATAAGCATCAGAATAGCCACCTTGAAAAATTCCCATGCAGGTTGGAGAAAATTTATGTAAAAACATGGCTGTAAATGGTAGTTGTTATTGTTATAAACGGTTTGGGGAGCTCAAGCATGACTTTTTTCAGACAAGACACACGGGGGTTCCCTGGGTCCCAGATTCTAATTTTGTACTGTAGCCAAGTGCCAGGGCTGTGGGGGTCCATCTGATTTCCCTAGGACAGAGCTTCTCAGAAAATTAGTGCTTAGGTTTCCGTAGAGGTCATGGACGTGTTTGATAACCTGAGGAACCGTTTCTGAAATGGCACGTAGGGACCCCCTTGTTTAGATGTGACCACCCTAAGCTGTCGTGGCACTCTTTCTTTTAAAAATTTGGACCTCTGACAGATGACAATGGTTGCTGAAGGTGAGGTGTGGCCCGTGGGCTGAGGTGACTCAGGGCAGAACTTTGAGGAGCACTCGGCCTGTTCTCTGCACAGCGCCACTTGGTTTCTCACATAGTAACCGTTTCCTTCAGTCACGTTGTTATCCAGAGCTCTGCTGGCTGCAGATGACAGAGCTGTGCTCCAAATGCATGTTGGCAAAAAAAAAAAAGGGGGGGAGCTTTACTGGCTCAAAGAATGGCCATGGAGCCATGGCTGGTGTAGCTCAGTGGATTGAGTGCAGGCCTGTGAACCAAACCACCACAGTTTGATTCCCAGTCAGGGCACATGCCTGGGTTGCAGGCCAGTTCCCAGCAGGGGACACATGAGAGGCAACCATACATTGATGTTTCTCTCCCTCTCTCCTTCCCTTCCCTTCTAAAGATAAATAAATAAAATCTTAAAAAAAAAAAAAAGAATGGCCATGGAAAGAAGCACCAGAATCAGGGACCTGAAATCTGCCATGACTCACTAGGTGTCTTGTCTGTTGATTCATCTTATCCTCTCTCACAGACTAGCTTTTCCACAAGGCTGGGAAAATGGCAGCCCACGGCTGTGATGCCCTGTCCCCTCCCTACTGCCCACTTCCCACAGCCAGAAGACTGCCAACCACGCTCACTGGCCCCAAGTTTAAAATCCCAGGAAAAGACTTTCATTGGCTCAGCTGGGGTCAGGTGGCCATCCTTGGATCAATCACCAGTGACCAGTGGTATAGGGCCATCAGAGAATATGGTGGGTCTGAGAACCACCTGGTTGGGTCAGGGAAAGAAGCAATACCCAGGAGAGGTACTACAGAACAAGGGTTAATGACAGTCCCAAAGTTGGAAACCACACAAAAATTTAACAGTAAAGACCCCACATAAATCCACAAGAATGTAGCTTTCAAAAGCGTGTCTGGAGAAGCATGTTGGAGTCCTGGTAAGTGACTATTGACAAACTGTTCCCAACAGCAGTGATGGCAGTCTTCCCCTCAGGTGAGTCAGCTACAGATGGTCCCTCACTCAGAAGGCTCACTCCTCCTTATGAGAGAGGACATATGCAGACTCTAAATAGACTGTTCAATGTCTTTAGAACCTCACCTGTTCCCAAATTTCGGTATGCATTAGAACCAAGTGGGAGTGTGCCTTTCCCAGGCTCGCCTCTCGGATTCCAATTCAATGGTCTGTGCTAGAACCGATTCAATGGTCTGTGCCGTTTTACAAGGCTCCCAGATGATGCTGATGTAGGTGACCCGTGGACCACGCTAAGAATCCATGCACCCGACCATCTGTCTACAAGATCATAAAAATTAAGCATCTAGCCACTGCCTGGCACATGGTTTGTGCTCAGGAAATAATACAAGAGGGGCTATGTAACTGGTCCCAGAATCTCAAGAGACCCCTCGTGCTTGCTCAGTGCTGTGCAGTCTTGTGACATCTAGACCTCCCCTGGACCTGTCCCCTGGGGGAAGAGAATAAATAATAGCAGCAGCATTTTCATTTTATAAGCACTTCGTTTTATTGCACAGAAGCAATTGAAAGTGGACTCCAGTGGAAAAGTGCGCCCTGGCAGAATTCAGTGGCGACCAGCCCCACCCACTCCAGCTCTTGCAGGATGGAGAGCTCTGGGCAAGGGCCTGACCACTCCTTTGGAGAACAGAAGGCATTCGGGAATAGGTTAAGACATCTCAAGCATAATGTGTTTCTAACTGCTCATTCATTATTGCAGTCATCTGTCAGTTGCACATACAGGAGATAAATGCACTTATTTGGACAGGAGGGGGGCAGTTTTTACAGTCAAGTGCGTACATGTAGCATTCGGCACAGATCACATTCTGCTACATAAGCTGTCATAACATAATGGTCTGTCGCCTGGGGAGGGTTTGGGACATGGGGGATAGGGTGGGGAGTGCCCCTCCTTGCTAACATATTGCTAACAGAAATTCCTGTTTGGTGACGGAGAGCCCCATCACCTAAGCGGAGTTTCTTATATAAAGAAAAGGGAGGAGGGAATGAAAATGTGTTATGCCAACCCTTGAGCTCCCAGACCCTCCTGAGTTTCTTTGGCTGCTCTAGATGTTCCTTGCTCCCTACCTTACTTCTCCCCCTTGGGGGCCTTGTCTTCTGCAGCCTTCTCTGGAGGCCGGCTGTCTTTCTGGTCTGTGCTGGAGGACTTCTCAGCCTTTTCTGTCTGGGCTTTGCCGGCTGCGGGGGCCTCCTTGCTGGGCTCTTCCTTGGCTTGGGCCTCTGGTTTGGGTTTCTCCTCGGGCTTCTTGGCCTCCGTGGCTTTCTCCTCCTTGGCATCTTTTTTCTCAGGTGCTGCTGGCGTCTCTTCCTTCTTTGGCTTTTCTGGCTCCTTCTCTGCCGCTTTGCTGGGTTCTTTGGCCTTGGCGTCATCTTTCTTGTCCACTTCAGTCTTCTCTTTGGGTTTGGCCTCATCCTTCTCCTTGGCAGGAGCCTCCTTCTCAGGAGTCACTGCTTTTTTCTTATCTTCTGCCTCTTCCTTCTTGGCTTCAACTTTGGGCTCCTTGGGCTTCTCCACAGCAGGTTCCTTCTTCTCCTGGACCTCAGGCTTTGGAGTCTCCTTCTTGGGCACCTCATCTTTCTTGCTGTCCTTCTTCTCCTCAGTTTTTGGTGTGGCTGGAGCTTTTTCTTCCTCTGCCTTCTTTGGGGGCTCCTTGACTTTCACCTCCTGGGGTTTCTCTTCTTCCTTCATAGGGGACTTCACCTCTTCCTTCTTTGAGACCTCCTTCTCAGGGGCCTTGGCCTCATCCTTCACGGGAGACTTGGCCTTCTCTGGGGACTTGACCTCCTCCTTGCTAGGGCTTTTGGCCTTTTCAGGTGACTTGATGTCTGCAGGGGACCTTACTTCCTCCTTCACTGGGGTCTTGGCTTCTGGAGACTTCACATCAAGAGTCTTGGCCTTCTCAGGGGACTTGGCTTCTTCCTTCACTGGGGACTTGGCCTTTTCAGGGGACTTGACCTCAGCTGGTGATTTTGTTTCTTCCTTGACTGGGGACTTGGCTTTCTCTGGGGATTTGACCTCCTCTGGAGACTTGGCCTCCTCCTTCACTGGAGACTTGGCCTTTTCAGGAGACTTGACCCCAGTTGGTGATTTTGCTTCTTCCTTAACCGGGGACTTGGTCTTCTCGGGGGACTTCACCTCAGCTGGTGATTTTGCTTCTTTCATGGGGGACTTGGCCTTGGCTGGGGACTTGGCCTCTTCCTTCTCTGGGGACTTGGCCTCCTTCTCTGGGGATGCAGCCTCTTCTGCTGGGGGAGACTTTGCTGCTTCTTCTCCCTCTTCTGCTTCCTCTTCTTCTCCCCCTTCCTCCTCCTCGGCCTGCTCCTCTTTGGCCTCTTTCTCCTCTTCTTCAGTCACTTCTTCGGTCACTTGTATCTCCTCTGTCTGTTCCTCCACAATCACAGTTTCCTTCTCTGACTTTTCTACCACCTTGATCTTCTCTTCGCTTTTCACCTTTATGTGAGTGGACATGGAAGGGATTTTAGGGAGTCCTTCTGGAAGGGAAAAGGGACTTGGGCCAAAGCCAATCCGACATTCTTCACCCTCCAGGAGTTTTCTGCGGAAAGGATAATGGAGCACATTACTATTAACTCGGAGCAGGCTGGTGACTTTGGGGTCTTCCTGGTTTCCTCTGAAGGTCCGCAGTGTCCACGATAGGGACTTGGGCAGAGGAAAAACATGAACGGTGGGCACATTGAGAATGGAGAAAGTCACTTAGCCAATCATCCCAGGAACCCCCAGAATCCTCACCCCAATGGCACTGTTCCGATTGAATGCAGCCAACTAAGGCTGCAACTTATAAGATAAAACAACTTTTATTTTCCCTTGAAAAATTGCCCTCGAGAGAGAGTGCCTAAATTAACAAAACTTACATTTATTGTTCCATGACTAAAATATTATTCAAAAGCCCTGACCGGTGTAGCTCAGTTGGGTGAGCACTGTTGTGCAAAGGGAAAGGTCGCCGGTTCGATCCCTGGTCAGCACACCTGCCGGGGTTGCAGGCCGGTCCCCGGCTGGGGGCCTATGAGAGGCAACTGATTGATGTTTCTGTCTCGCTTTCCCCCTCCCTTCCCCTCTCTCTAAAAATAAATAAATAAATAAATAAATAAACAAATAAAATT
>PVKM010028119.1:0-18463 GCA_004027735.1 Carollia perspicillata
GTGGCATGAAGTGCCCCACACTATTTTTGATCATTGTTTTAACTCTCGGAATCATAACCCTTTCTGTTCTGATAATTCTCAATTTCATAACAGTGATTCTAGTATTGCAAACAGATCTTTTGTTTGGCCCCCAGAATTTGGAATTAGGCTCCTCTGAGACCAAGCATGAATAAGGGATCGTGCTCTTGAACCTCCCTCCAGTTTATGGCCATTTCTATGTTCTGTAACCCTAGGAACAGGTTTTGTTTTTTGTTCTGAGTAATGCCGAGTTCCCCTTTGCCCACTAGTGCTTATCCAGAATATTTCAATGACTAATAAATCTAAGTAAGAAACTTCCCCCAACCGTTCCAATCAAAAACATCATAGATTAATTACAACAAGCAGAATTATTTGACATACCCTCTACTCCTGTACCATATACCCTTAGACGATTAATCACAGGCTACAAAAGATGTTGTTTGGAGTGGACTAACTATGTGGAAAAAGAACTTGCTATACTCATGAAGAAAAATTGAATCATTTGTTATAAGGGGGGTTAACTCAGAGTGTGGTCATTGTTAAACCTTACTTATATAATTAAGTTGTTTATCACCTCTAAGGCCAATATGTTCGTTTCCATGATAATATTTGTATTTTTCAAAAGGGTTGTTAGATTAATGAAATTTATATCTGGGTTGTGGATTTTCCGTTTCTATGATCAACTGTAACCACCAAGTCAGAAGCTTTGCCAATTTAGAAAATATAAAAGCTTGCTTATGAAATTAATAAACGTCTTCAGAGCTTCACCTGCCTTGAGCTGTATAGTTACCTGATTTCCGCGCCGACTCCTGCCTTCACCCTGAGGGACCCCTTGACCCACCGCGGCCGGACCGTGGCAAATACCCAAAAGTAAAATTCTTGAATTATATGGTAGTTCTATTTTTAATTTTTTGAGGAACTTCCATATTGTTTTCCAGAGTTGCTGCACGAATTTATGTTCCCACCAACAGTGTACAGGTTTCCCTTTTCTCCACATCCTCACCAACACTGGTTATTTTGAGTCATTTTGATAATAGCCACTCCGAGTTGTGAACTGGTATCTCATTTTGGTTTTGGTTTACATTTCCCCAGTGATTAGTGGTGCACTGCAGTGCATCACTTTTCACGTATCTGTTTGTGATCTGTATGTCTTCTTTAGAAACATGTCTATTCAGACTTTCTGTCCGTTCTTTAATTGGATTGTTTGGGTGTTTTTTTTTTGTTGTTGTTGCTTTGCTTTTGTTTTTTGCTATTGGGTTGCATAATTCTTCACATATTATGAATGTTCACCCCTTATCAAATATTTGATTTTTAATTTTTCTTTTATTTAGTAGGTTGCTTTTTCATTTGTTGATTGTCCCCTTTGCTGTGCAGAAGCTTTTTGGTTTGATGTAGCCCCACCAGTTTATTTTGTTGTTGTTGTTTTGCCTTTGCTTTGGTGTAAATCAAACAAGTTATTGCCAACACTAATATGAAAGACTTTTTTTTTCTGTGATTTTTATGGTTTCGGGTCTTATGTTTAAGTCTTTGATTCATTTTGAATTCATTTTGAGTTCATTTTTGTGTATGGTGTAGGACAGTGTTCTACTTTCATTCTTTGCATATGTCTGCCCTGTTTTCCCAACTCCAGTTATTGAAGAGACTTTTTTTCTCTATTGTATATTCTTGGCTTCTTTGTCATAAATTAATTGATTATATAGGAGTGGGCTTATTTCTGGGCTCTCTATTCTGTTCCATTGATCTACATGCCTGTTTTTATGCCAATATCATTCTTTTTTATTACAACAGCTTTGTAATACAGTTTGAAATCAGGAAGTTGAATGCCTACAGCATTGCACTTCTTTTTAAAAAAATATTTTTATTGACTATACTATTACAGTTGTCTCATTTTTTCTCTCCTTTATTCCCCTCCACCCTGTACCCCACCTCCCACCATCATTCCCCCTTCTTAGTTCATGTCCATGGGTCATACATATAAGTTCTTTGACTTCTACATTTCCCAAACCATTCTTAACCTCCCCCTGTCTATTTTGTACCTACCATTTATGCTTCTTATTCCCTGTACCTTGTCCCCCATTCTCCCTCTCCTTACTGATAACCCTCCATGTGATCTCTATTTCTGTGAATCTGTTCCTGTTCTAGTTTGCTTAGTTTTTTTTGCTTTTGTTTTTGTTCTTTTAGGTTCGGTTGTTGATAGTTTTGAGTTTGTTGTCATTTTACTGTTCATATTTTTTATTTTTTTCTTTGTCTTAGTTAAGTCCCTTTAACATTTCATATAATAAGGGCTTGGTGATGATGAATTTCTTTAACTTGAACTTATCTGGGGAAGCACTTTTTCTGCCCTTCCATTCTAAAGGATAGCTTTGCTGGATAGAGCAATCTTGGATGTAGATCCTTGCCCATCATAACTTTGAATACTTTTTTCCAACCTCTTCTTGCCTGTAAGGTTTCTTTTGAGAAATCAGCAGATAGTCCCATAGGAACTCCTTTATAAGTAACTGTCTCCTTTTCTCTTGCTGCTTTTAAGGTTCTCTCCACATCTTTAATTTTGGGTAATATAATCATGTTGCTTGGTGTGTGCTTCCTTGGGTCCAACATCTTTGAGAGTCTCTGAGCTTCCTGGATTTCCTGGAGGTCTATTTCCTTTGTCAGATTAGGGAAGTTCTCCTTCATTATGTTTTCAAATAAGTTTTCAATTTCTTGCTTGTCTTCTTCTCCTTCGGCACTCCTATGATTCAGATGTTGGGACATTTAAAGTTGTTCTGGTGATTCCTAAGCCTCTCCTCATTTTTTTTTTTTTTTTTGAATTCTTGTTCTTCATTCTGTTCTGGTTGAATGTTTATTTCTTCCTTCTGCTCCAAACTGTTGATTTGAGTCCTGGTTTCTTTCCCTTCATTGTTGGTTCCCTGTACATTTCCCTTTATTTCCCTTTTCATCGTGGCCTTCACTTTTTCCTCTATTTTGCAACCATTCTCAACCATTTCTGTGAGCATTCTGATTACCAGTGTTTTGAACTGTGCACCTGATAGGCTGGCTATCTCTTCATCACTTAGTTGTATTTTTCCTGGAACTTTGAACTGTCTTTCATTTGGGCAATATTTTTTTTTTGGTCTCGGCATGCCTGTTAGGTAGTAAGGGGCTTACTATCTTAGGTAGTAAGCCTTAAGTATTCTCCAGGGTGTGGCAACCCATGTGGCTGGGTTGTGGTGCTGTATATGGGGGAGGGGTCCGAGAGCAAACAACACTGCTTGCTCAGCTTTCAGCTGGTTTTCAGTCACTTCCTCTGCTACTCACAAACAAATTGGGCCCTTCTGGTGCTGATTCCCAGCTGGGTGGGTTTGTGTATGTTCTAAGATCCTGCGGATCTCTCCAATGAACTCTCCTGTGAGGCTAAGAGTTTCTCCTGCAGCCTCAACTCTCGTAGGATTTTTCAGTCAGAGGTTTTGAGTCTTTATTTCCCCATGCTGGAACCCTGGGTTGCAAGGTCTGTCTCGCTCCCTAGTTGTTCCTTCCAATTTATGTACACACAAATGTGGGACTGCCTGTTCTGTCAGCCACTGCCTCGCCTGGCCCACCAGCCACTGCCTTGGTGTGAGTCCTGTCCACCCCAGCTACCCATCTCCTCCCCTCCTCCAGGTCTGGATGAGTGTTTCTTCTTTAACTCCTTGTTTGTCAGACTTGCATACAGTTCGATTTTCTGATAGTTGTGGTTTTGTTTTTAAATTTGTTGTTGCCCTACTTTTGGTTGTGTGAGGAGGCAAAGGGTATCCATCTACACCTCTGTCTTGGCCAGAAGTAGCATTGCCCTTTCTCAAGATTGCTTTGGCTATTGGAGTCTTTTGTGGTTGTGATTTCATACAAATTTTAGGATTATTCGTTCTATTTCTGTAAAATGCCACTAGAAGTTTGATAGGGATTGCACTGAAACTTTAGATTGCTTTTGGTAGTATGGATATTTTAAAAATATCAATTCTTCAAATTTTGGAGCACAGAATATCTTTCCATTTATTTGTTTTCTTTAATTTATTTCATCAATGTCTTATAGTTTTCAGTGTATGGGTCTTTTACACCCTCAATTAATTAAGTTTGTTTTTAGGCATTTTATTCTTTGGATGCAATTATAAATGGAATTTTTTCTTAATTTCCAATTTTGGTAGTCTGTTTTAGCATATAGAAATGCCACAAATTTTGGCTCATTGATTTTGTATTCTACAACTTTACTGAATTAGTTAGTTGTAATAGTTTCTTTAGTGGAGTCTTTAGGGTTTTCTACATATAATAAAATTCATCTTCAAATAGTAACATTTTCACTTCTTCATTTCTCATTTAGATGACTTTATTTCTTTTAATTGAGAGGTCATTCTTAACATTCTAGATTGCATTAATTCTATTATTACATGCTCTCGCAGCATCTATATATGATTCATCACCCTCAAAGTCTTTTCATTACTTGTTAAATACTGGCTTTCCTTGCTAGAAGGTAAACTTCATGAAGCCAAAGGTTATGATCACAGTACCTACTACAAATACTTAATTCTCCATTTTAATCCTATTTCTGTAGTTTCAACAGCAGCACATGCATAACAAGATATAGACAGTGGGCAGGTGAGAGCACGGAAATGAAATATATAGGGATACTACCTTGGAAAACAAAGGTACTCTTTTTCGTTTTAAGTAGAAATGATTAAATTATAAATAACTAGCTTTCATTGCTGTTTTTATAAAGTTGAGAAGGAATGGGAGATTACCTATGTAATGGGTTAAGTTTTACACTCTAGAATTTGTGATTGGTGTGCTGGCTTCATGAACTCTTTACCAGCTTCTCTGTGATCTGTTGTTCCCTGCTTTCCTCTACGTCTTCCTCCCCACCAGACTTTTTCTCATTCTTTGTGCTCTGGGCTCCAGGCACATTGGTCTTTTTTTTTTTTTTCTTTGTCCCTGTAAGTGTTAAAGACATTACTATGTCTCCTCCCAGATCTGTAAGTTTTGCCTCTTTCTCAGTATTTGTGTCTTAATTCAAATATCACTTCTTCTACTTTTCTTTGTCATTTCCAGCTAAAGTACCGATTTCTACCAAATGGCACTTTCTACCATTCTGCAGTTTTTCTTCTTTGGTAACTTAGCAGTATCCACAATAATATAATTCATTTATTTGTTTGCATGATTAATGTCTATCTGTTCACATGAAAGCAAGAACTTGCCTACTGTTCACTGGCAATATCTTTATCTCCTACAATAATAGCACATAGCAGGTGCTCATAAATACATTAACTGAATCTGTTTGGACAAAGAGGAGGAGGTAATACAATCTGTGAAATCCTAAGGATTTCCAAGATGGTTGCAAAATGTCAAAACAAAAATGTGGTTTTTCTAAATCTGTCTAGTGACCTCTGCTGGAATACTTGCCAAGGAAACCAGATACAAGTCATTTTTCCACATTGTCCTCTCACCCTTTTTTATCGAATGATAGTGTGAGTGTGAAATTAGAGATTAGGAACTTTTGAGATTCCTTTTCCCACGTTAGAGAAATCCCGCCTCCCTTTCGGTCTGGATGATTGTTCTCTCTCTGCTCTTAGCTCACCAATTTATGCTTTCAGTATAAATCCTACGGAAGTATTCAGGGACATTTAGACTATTTGGGAAGCAGAGAACTTTCTGATTCCCATCCAGATCTAATTGTATAAACGAATGCCTTTCTTTTCACATATATCTGAAAGTGGGGGATTCATTCACATATCATGGATAGATGAAGATATATGCTATGGACATATTTCATGTGGTTCCATTTACTTCATATTTGTTGACTCTAGGAGCAAGTTTGAAAAAGGCATTCACCACTAAAAAGCAACTAATTAGCAAAGTGTCCTCATGGTGGGGCAATAGGATCAGATGTCTACTTTGAGGGGTTGGTAGGGGATGACGTGTGGCTGAGGGGGCTGGTAGTTAAGGCAGAGCCCCAAGTAAGAGCCAGGAATCAAGATTTTCAAAATGATGAGAGTGGGAATGAATGAAATAATCATAAGGTGATCTGATTGAACTTTCTGTTTTACTTATTCTGTGTATGGCATGAATATATGTGTATTTGTTCATTGCATAAAATTTGTAAAATACTGGTAAATAAAAAGAGAACACATAAATATTAATCATTACCAGTACCACCTAAAGAAACCACTGTAAGAATTTTGTTCCTATTTATTTCAGTCTTATATATACTTCGCTAGTAGAAGTGTATGTATAGTTTTTGTACAAAATTGGATCAATTATTTTGCTTTACATGTTACTGATTTTTATTTAGCATGTCATGAAATATTTTCATTGATCTAAGGTCATTTCTCTCAAAATGTAATTAATTATTTGAGCAGATAATATATGCTTGGGGCCCAATTCAAAAAAAAATAAAGAAAAATAAGCCTCCCTTTCACTCCTTTCCTTTGCAACAGTACCTACTAGGGAATGCTTTTGATAGACCACTATATTTCTTCCATAAATAAAAGGGAAAGTTACTGAAGTGGTTAATATAGTGCCTAGGCATTATATTAAGCACTCTATATAAATGGTCCTATTCCCATCTTACTAAGAAAACCAGAACTTAGTTAGGAAATTGGCTTGAAGTTACATAGCTGATAAGTGGCAGATTGGAGATGGCCCCCAAAATGATTATTTTACAACCAAGCACAAGGTATTTGGCACTACAAATGAATCAAGTGTCACAGTATAATTTGGATATTGTGAATTGGCTATCCTGGGGCTTGTTTTCCCTGGAACAACCAATCTCAGGGCTGCTGTGACTACACGCCACAAACGTGCCTCTCTCCTCACCCTGCCATTCCATTCTCACTACTTGTCAGATGCCCTTCTGTTTGGTTTTATTGGAATTTGTTTTTGCAGGATTCACAGAGGTTATGTCAGCACAAGCAAATCATTTCATGAAGGAGAAAGTCATTGCAATAATTTGGGCTCCTATTTTTACTATTTTAGTGCTTGATTTTTTTTGATTAACTATATAACTTTTTTCTTACCAATTGAATGAATAATAAACTGTATACTTTAATTTTATAGGGAAAGATAAGAATCAACTATGTCAGGAATCATGAAAGCCATTTAATCTGCTTGATTCACATTGATTTATTAATATTAGATAATGAAATATGGTTTTATCTATTTTTAAATAGGACTTAAGTCAATAAGGCCAACTGTACAAAAAATGGCTAAAGACCTAACAAAAGGTTACAAATAGTACTACTAATAATAAATATTAAAAATAAAATAGTAATAGTACAAACAAGTAACACATTATTTTAAAATAATTCTGCTTATAATTCCAATGTGAAGGATTTTTTTTGTGAATTTCAGTTCTACTGTTATACAGAATGACAACATAAAAATATAGATTGTAAGATAAATCTATAAAGTACTGCAGTTCAAAATTAAGTATGCTTGTGAATGCCATTACTCCATTTAGGAACAATCTGGAATGTGTCTCTGTGTGTGTGTAAATAAATTAGCATATACATGTTTATTTACATGCAAATACATGAAAAAGCAAATATATGGCATTTACTAACAGATGATCTTGGTTATATTCCAGACCCTGGTATATTTTGCATTTTCCCCATATTTGAACATTTTTATATATGTTAAATTATTATTTATCAATTCAAAAATATTTGTGATAAGTGCACAAATAGGACTAAAATTAATTATTACTATCTCATTAAAATGATGATCTGTTACTCACTGATCAGTCAAAAGTACATTCTTTGTATGTTATACTCAAACACACACTTACATTTATATCTTTATAGGGAATTTAAAAAATAAATTAAGAAAAGGGAATCTAAAATCTATACTTAACCTTCAAAATTAAATTTGCAGATGTAGAATGAAAAAACTAGGAGTAATTTTCTAATACTCTAGAAATGAGAATCAAAAGAGATAATTATATTTAGGAAATATAAAATGACTGAAAGCATAGAAATATGCCCCAGTCAATTCTATGTGTAATCTAAAATGGCTTGAAAACTTTATCAGGGGAATCGCTGATCTCGGATCACTCCGGAAGTGATGAAATGAGCATTGGTGACTCCGTGAGTCTAGGAATTTGGTCAAAGGGACAAGGGCTAAAGGTCTGGACAAGTATCATAATCAGCCTAGGAGGGTGCCACGATCGGAGAGGGTGCTTGCCTAAACCCCAGACTGAGGACTTTCCTTGTGATAGCTAACTCTGGGTTGTTTGGGTAGATTTAGATTCTGACTGGAGATACTGTCCTCAGTAGACCCACCTGAAAGACTGCACAGAGAACGTGACAATTCCTCCTTCAACCGGGAGCTCTCTGAGAAGCACATGAGATTTCATTCTGCTGGTTTTGTCCTGTAAGAAGCTATCCAAGCCTGAGATCTACCATCCCTGAACCTCTGCGATTCTAAAGCGCACCCCTCCTACAGTTAATTGGGACTGATTCAGTTTCAGAGGATCGGAAGAACAATGCTCCGAGGCCGATCCCTGTCTGTGACATCCCTCGGGGGGCTTCCCCAGTGGGAGGTTGAAGAACTTCCCGTGGAGGATTTGCTGCTCTTTGAAGTTGCTTGGGAAGTGACCAATAAAGGTTTGTACTGGCCCTGAAGGTGGATATTTGACAGATTGCTGAGCAATGTAGATTAGGAGAATGAATTAATGAAATGAATTGCCAGTGAGTTAGGAGGTATTCAAATTCCTTATATAAATTTACATTTAACTGTGTCTATTTCAACAGGCGATAAAAACTCAGACCTGTGTTTATGTGCTGAGGGGACAGAAAGGTGAAAGTATTCATCTTTGCCAGTGAAAGTGCATTTAAATTAAAATTTGAAATTTATGTTGTGGCAAAATAGAAATAAAAAAATATTTACTTTTTAGGTTTTATGATTTTTTCCAGCAGAAAACAAAATTTTGTACGTTATTTTAGGAAGAACTGCACTGGTCAGGACCAAGTAGAAACTTTAACTGCATATATTCATAGCAATTATGTGAAGTATTTCATTATGTTTCTAATAATTCAAGATTACCTTGGGATTAAAGTTTTAACTTAGAAGCATCTCAGAAAGCATAATTTTGAGCTCCTATTAAGAATAAAATTAATTTTTCAATAATATATACTTAGAAATTATAGAATAAGAAAGAAATCAAGTTAAGAAAATTAAAACAATTTCCTAAGGAGGTATAATCTCATTTGTCCTGGACTAGAGAAGGCAAAATGAAATACTAACCCTAAATGATTTTAATCAGAAAGGTGTGTGTAGAACTATGAAAAAGGAATTTCTTACGGATTGATTACTACTCTCTAGTTTAGAAGTGTGGAGCCTATGTAGGGAATATTAGTAAGAAAAAGTAAGTTTTGAAGGTTGAATTCTTCAGGATCATGAAAAATCAGGCAAAGTGATTGATGGGTGAAAGGAAGTGGTAACTCGTGGAATTCAAAGGCTCTGGAATGAAAATGTGAGTATGATATATTACTCCCTTTTGGCTAATTGGAGCCAGCATTACCTTGGAAATATTTGGCATCTGTTCAGACAGTCACATTATGCTAATTGTTCAAAGTTCTCATGTATATACTTTCACAAAATTCATAAAATCAAAATTGAAAATCAATTCTGCCTAGGTAGAAATGCACCGAATGAATGTAAGAGAAAAAGTGAGGAGGATGCAAAGAGGACAGAACCCTTATTAAGGAGAAGTATTTTATAAATATCTGTTTTTAAATGTTCTTTTTTTCCAGTCTCAGTGTTTTTAAATATGCCCCGTGTTCCTGGGAACAGAGCCATGTCTGTTACACATAAATCTCAAACCGTGCCTTTAAATAAATGTTTGCTCTGCAGAGTAGGCAGGCACTCAAAAATAGAGTCTGTTGGTGGTAAAAACTGGAAGGATTTGTTAGTGCCAGGAAACAGTTCAGAGGATGTTTGCATGAGTTCCAGCACCTGAGCAAAAGCCCTTTCTTCTTCCCTCTGTTCTCTCCACCTAGCAAACCATAAAGAATGCAGTCTCCCAAGGCTGGGCGCACTCTGGGGCAAACTGTTGTCCCTGGATCTTGTATCCTGATGACACGCATGTTGATGTCAGGGCCTGGTATGGTGCCTGGTGCATAGAAATTGCTCAGAGGGATTTTTCCTTTTAAATGAAGGGATGAATATATTTATTTGTAACCTCTACACTGCCTTTGATACTTATTTTCTCTCATTTCCTATGCAAGAGAAAGGGAATTTTGTTGTCTCAAGAGGTGACCCACCCTGCGATTTATCCAAGTTGATATCATCTCCAACTTATCTTTATTTTGATATCTATTACAGTTTGACTTTTAGAGGTGATTACATGAGTGGCTATTATTGTGTTCACCTTTAACAATGCATTGACACCATAGTTTCTTTTTAAATTTTACTTTGAAGTTGTATTTCCCTGTGGTTCACAGCCTTGGTATGAGGCAGGCTAGAGATCAGGAGCCCAACTCCTCTGTTACATCGATGAAACAGACATCTACAGGCACTAATGACCAAGTAAATTATAGGGTTGGGGCTGGCAGTTAGGTCTCCTCTGAGTCCACTTCTCTTACTAATTACTGCACAAGAGTGAAAATTAAAAACCTATTGCCTAAGGAGGTTTTGTATAGATGAAAGAACACAGGGCTGGTAGTCAAAGATCATAGATTCCTGAGACTTTGTTAAAACTTACTGAATATCAGTTTCAGTAAGCCATAAACTTACTGAACATCAGTTTCTTCATGAATGAATGAATGTAATATGCTGCAGCCATCTTACAATGGTTTGTGGTGGCGAACAGGAAATGTATTTATAGCCAAGAAAACAAAAGATCTCTTTGAGAGGAAAAAAAATCCTTAGTGCCAAAATTTTGCCAACAAACAATGAAAATGTATAAAATATAACAAATGAAAGAGTCATAGTTAAATTATTGGATGCTAATTTTCAGACCTCAAGATAACCTTTTTTACTTGTTCATATTACCCTTGAGTTTATTGCTTTTATTCATTCTTCCATTTATTATTATAACCCACTTATTAATCAATAGAGATCCATCAAGTGTCTATTAGATGTCAGGCACTAGGAGATGAGGAGTGTAGAGTTTAACAATACAGAATTGATCCCCAGTCTTCCAAAATCTATAGACTTGCAGGAAGACAGGCATTGAACACGCACTCGTAGTCAAATGTGGCGAGTGTATGAAAAAGTACAAGGTGCTCAAAGACTGCATCGTGTGTGTGTGTTTGCGAGGCCAGGGCTGCAGCTAGATTGGGGCTTGAAACAAACCTCTTGCTACAATCCTTTCTCCTGCCTAGATGTGC
The DNA here is from genome assembly GCA_004027735.1 of Carollia perspicillata. NCBI lineage: Eukaryota > Metazoa > Chordata > Mammalia > Chiroptera > Phyllostomidae > Carollia > Carollia perspicillata. The sequence continues at coordinate 11,352 of PVKM010028119.1, forward strand.
CCAAATCATTGTAGACTACGGATCAATGATCATGTTGAAGATATTTAAGATCATTAAAAAGAGTTTAATGGACCTTGTCACAAATAATGAATGCTAATATAAAATTTATTCATAAAATGAGTATGTTGGATCATTCATTACCAGACTGGCTTTGGCTTTGAGTGATTCCATGAGTCAGTTTTTAAACACAAAAGCAGAAAGTGGACAAAAGATACGGAACAGGGTTTCTGCAATCATGGGTGACACAGTGGTTTGGGGTTGAGGTTCCTCTGCCTGGTGTGGACGTGCAGTGGGCTACCAGTGGCATCTCAAACTACACTGCACGAAACCCACGATCTATGGAAAAAACATGCTTGGTACATATACAACTTTAAGAGGATTCCTGCTCTCCCCGCTTCCTTTTACACAGATTGCCATGTCTGAACCCCTCCTGAATGGCACAAGGGGTTGACGCTGTGGTATAATCAAGGTGGGGTGTGCACATGGTCTGGCTCTAAGTGCCCACCTCCTGCTGCCCGAGACTGCGGCTGCTTTGTTCGAACCACAGCCCCAGGAAAGTGCTGGGGGCACAAACATTTGTTGACCATCATCACCAAACACGTTTATTTTCTCATTTTACCAGCCCTGCTGCTTCAAAGAATGATGTTCTAATTGTATAATGACCACCCTGCTTCTGCAACTGTGTCTTGAGACAGAAGGGTCAGGGGATTAGCCATGCATGTTGAAGTCATATGGCTTCTAAATTCTGTAACTTTTCAACATTTAAAAATAGTGAAGATACTCCCAATTTATATGCATATGTAAAATGCCGCCCCTTGGCTGCTGTCCATATTCCGTACTGCTTTGAAATCCTGGTTTTAGTGACATCGGCAGTGTTTCTAGCTGAGAACATGGGGTTGTAGCTGCCTCAATGACATATCTGCCATGGGGGCTCATTTTCTGTTCCTTATGAAAGGCTTGGTACTTTGCCCTCATACTAAAGATAGCTCCCATGTTGTTTCAGAAAAAAAATATATAGATCAATAAAATCCGAAGTACATGTTTGAAAATGAAGAGTTAGTCCAAATTCAGTGACCTACACTTTGGTAAAACAATAATTTATTAAAAATATGTGTTGGTGAACCTCTGGTTTAAAGCTCAAATTAGAACATAGGAATGACCTTATATCTATGCTGTCACACTCACGTCCAATTAGCATGCCAAGAGAGGAGTTTCTGGTAAACAGAGTAAGAATCAATGGAAACTAGTTGGCACATAGATATGGGAGGGACAGAGAGAGGGTAAATGGGAGCTTGGGCATATGAAATGCAGTAAGAGCTCCCCCCCACGGAAGAGACGCCTGGAGGGAGAGACTTATTTACAATCAGCCCTCAACCAATATGGGATGGACTTTTATTTTTACATTTTACATTTTTATTCCTGATAGACTGAAAGGACATAGCCATAATATTTGTAAACACTGTAAAGCTACTTGGGGACTATCTATATCAAGCCTGAAGTCCTCAAACAGGAAAAAGAGGTAGCAGCTTAATTAACTATGTTTATCTTTATATTTGAATTCCCAAAACTAACCATATTTTTTCAAATAAAATATATCTCATCTCCCTTATGTCCTTTAGCAAATAAAAATGTGTTCTCATTTACTCTAGTGTATTTGAATTTGAAAAGGGTAATGCAACAAACAAGGATGTTCTAAAATCTTTGGGCAAGATACATAGTTGCAAATAAAAGAGATTTCAAGAATAGAAATGTGAAGAAGGCATTTGATACCTGATAAGATGCCCTCAGAACCTGATAATATATCCTCCCTGATAAGATGAAGATGAAGGAGACAAGTCAGCAGAAAGGGCAAATTATTTGAATAAAACATACACACACACACACACACATATACACACACATGCACATAAGCTATATATAGATAGCTTATACATATATACATAAATGTGTGTGTGTATATAACTTATATATATTTATATTTGTACTAAAGTGTGACACACCTTAAAGAAAAGTTCTTTTTAATTGCTTTTGCAAACTATTTCTTTAAATTTGTTTTTCCTCAAGAAATAGTTTTTATGCTTTATACACTTTTCTGGAATTGGGGGAAATAGTTAGGTGTACTTAATGTTGGCATCAATTCCTGTAGACTCAAGTTCACTGCTGAATGGATAGGTGAATCGTGTCTGTCCTGCTGCAGCGTAGGCACCTACAGGAGGTGCAGCTCTGCCTCCTGCATTCATGCTGCTGTCCTCACCACCTGCCCTCTGAGCTGCGACAGAGCCCTCGTTATCAGACTGCTCAGTCAAAAAGCCTTTTCTTAAAGATGAAGTTTTTAAGGATAATAAGTTTATGTAGCTCATATAAAAATTGTTTGCATATAATATTTACATTTGGGGAGTGACATTAGCTGTTCTGTGTTATAAATTAATGAATCCTGTTAGCATGGTAACTAGTATCAACATTTTCTCTTATTTCTCAAAAGGCAATTTACCAAAAAGTGTATTTTGAGTCACTCAGGCTTAAAGAAAAATTCACAGGTGGCCATTCTACCTTTTGACCATAGATTGTGACTATCAATCAGATTTATTATTTAAAGTCTAAGCTACTGGAATAAGAAATTTAAGAGTTAGAGTAATTATCAAAACCTATATCCTGATGAATTAAAATGCCTTATGAAAAACTGTAGCAAACAATAGGAAGTATTTTTCTCAATTAAAAAAATTGCTCTTGGAAATGGAGTTGAAGATTGGTGCCAAGATCTGTATTAGCTTTGGGATTTCCCACAGAATTTCTTAAGTCATATCCTTGCCTATAGCTCAGAGCACGAAGTGTTGCTCAAGAAATTGATTCAGACTGTTTTCCTTTTCTCATAGGAGATGATCGTTTAGAGCCAGCACAAGAAATAGCCTAAGTTGACTGAGTCTTCTTCTTGGCCCTCTCTCTTCCCGCTACCTGGTTATTGCACTCCAATACCAAATGCCCATTACTCTTCATTTGTGCACTGTTGCTCCTATTCATAGCTTGGTTCTAACCCTTCTTTCTGCCTAAAAAATTTTTCCACATGAAATCTACCTGCCCTATTTCTTCACCCTTTTTAGCACTTACCCAAAGATTACCTTTTTAATGAGGCTTAGTTTTGAATACTCTTGCTACTACCTGCCCTTTTCCCTAAGCTGAATACTATTTTACTTCCATAGGACAGATGAACTAATTGAGCCTTAGGTTAAGTGAGTTAGATTGTTCAATTTAATTGGGTTACAATTTTTCTACATTATAATATCCTCCAGCATAATTTTCTATATGTGGACATGCTGGATCCAAAGGTATATATATTTTCCAATGGTATATTTATTTTTGACTTTGTGTTTTAATAGTGGTGGCCACAATACCAGAGAGGAAAATGTGATATGCCATATAAAAATTTGTATTTCCATCATTGTGTTTGACATGAGAGCTGGGCCAAGTGTTCCCCCTCAAAATCCATTAGCTCTTTCTTCTTGACAGAAGTACCTTAACTTGGTACCTTAGAAGGAAAGTGGCTCTTTAGCTTGGGAGGCTTGCTCATGATTTCAGCAGTGGCTGTTACTTGTATATACTTTAGCCCCTTCTTGGACTGCTGTAGGAGAAGGGGTGAATGGTGGCTACTGCAGCTGAAGGCACATGGAGTGACAATGGCTGTTTGCCCCTACTTTGACACTTAGATGTGGATAGAGCATTAAACCATGTATACTTCATTCCAATGATCCCTTCACACTCCTTTGAAAGGTGGGTACTGTTCTGCTGTTGCCAACCTGCTACTCTCTGTCTGCACCCAGAAGGGGCTTTAAAATATGCATGAATTGAATGAAGAGTTAACTGTTTGTTAGTGTCCTGTAAAAATGTTCCCTTAGAAAGTTAAATAAACCCTCGTGCTTGATAGATCCTAAATACTTACTCAAAAATGGGAACTCACTTCCATGCCTTCATCACTTAAAATGAATTATTAACCTGAATGATAATGAAACATTTCTTTTTTAACAGTTGGTGGCATCTATACTGTGATTCAGACAAAGGCCAGAGTAACCGCAGATGAGTGGGGAGACAATTATTTCCTGATTGGTCCCTATTTTGAGCAAAATATGAAGACTCAGGTGGAACCGTGCGAGCCTGAAAATGAGGCTATTAGAAGAGCAGTGGACACGATGAACAAACATGGCTGCCAGGTAAAGGCACCTGACTGACACTTCATTTGACAAGTCTTAGCAAACTGGGATGGGAAATCAGGCCACTTACATTAACTCACAAGAGAAGACCACGCATCTACTAAGGAAAAAGGAGCAGGTTTGTGAGAAAGATGATGAACTTGATTTTAAATAAGTACATTTTGAGGCACCTTGTGAAGACCCTAGGAAAATGTCTGGCAGTGTAATAGGTTTGGAGTTCAGTAGAAGGCATAGGGTAAATATATTTCTGGGGAAGTCATTTGCGTCTAAGTTGTGGTTGATGTAATTGGTGTTGATAGCATTATTCAGTGGAAGTTTATGGACTAGGAGCAAAAGTTCTGAGCCAAACCTTGGGATGTCAATGTTAGAACATCTACACTAATAGATGTCCAAGAAGGCAAAAGTAGAAACACAGATAGTGATATAGAACAAATCCTAATCCTCAAAACCTGTGAAAATGTTACCTTATATGGCATAAGGACTTTGTGATGTGGTTATGTTAAGGATCTTGAGATAAGGACATTGCCCTGGATTATCTGGGTGGGCCCAATGTAATCAGGAGTGCCCTTACAAGAGGAGGCAGTAGAATCAGAATTGAAGGGGACATGTGACAATGGACACAGAAGTTGGCACGATGAGCTTTGAAGGTGGAGGAAGAGGCCATGAGCCAAGGAATGCAAGTGATCTCTAGAAGCTGAAAAAGACTAGAAAATAGATTCTATTTTAGAGAGTACAGATGGACTGAAAGTCTGCTAACATGTTAATTTTAACCCATAAAACCGATTTCACACTATAACCCCTAAACCTGTAACATAATTAATTTATGTTGTTTTAAGCCACTGGGTTTCTTTTTTTTTAAGATTTTATTTATTTATTTTTTAGAGTGAGGAAGGAGAAAGAGAGGAAGAGAAACATCAATGTGTGGTTTCCTCTCGTGCGCCCCCTACTGGAGGCCTGGCCTGCAACCAGACATATGCCCTGACTGGGAATCGAACCAACAACCCTTTGGTTCACAGGCCCATGCCAAATCCACTGAGCTACACTAGCCAGGGCTTAAGCCACTAGGTTTCTGATGATTTTTGCCATCACAACAGAAATAGTGATGTCAAGACAAGGGAGAAGTGAATTTCAAGTATGAAAGAGGAACTAAATCAGCCAAGGACTGAACCAGGGTCATTTTGATTTAGCAACATTAAGGTCACTCATGGTAACCTTGTTAAATACAGTTTCAAAGGAAGGAGATGTTAAATCAGATTGCAGTGGGTTAAGGAAGGAAAGAAGGAGGGAAGGAAGGAAGGGTGAATAAAGTGTATAAAAATTGTGGTTATGAGTTTTTCTATGAAAAGGAAAGATAAATTAAATCGTTTCAGAGTGACATGGTTTTGAGAATTAGTGTTTTATTAAATGTGAGACCTGAGAATATTTATATGCCAAAAGTAGTATCTAGTAGACGGGGAGAAGGTGAAAGTTCGGAAGAAATGGATGATTAAAGAAAGTGAGGTCCCTGAGAGTGGGAGTGGGAGTGGGAGTGGGAGTATCATTCCCACCCATGAGAGAATCATCCCTCCCTGCTTGCTCTTAAACAGGGAGTACAGGATGCATGCAAGTAGAGGGAAGTTAATGCAGAATTCAGTATGGTTTCATTCTGTGTTTTTTGATGATCTTACTAAAGCAGGAGTTAAAAGTCATCTTAGGAAAGTTAGAAGACAAGTGTTAAAATAAAAGAATTTGAAGGAAAAAGTTCTAAAAAAAAAGTGTTCAACCAATAGATGAAAGGATTCCTGGACCCTTTTGATGTATAGTTGTGGCTTTTTAGTGTCACAAACATATACAACCATGACTTTCTGCAGCAGCAGTCAGCAGCCTGAGTGAAAGTGCAGAAAGTTGCACAGGTGGAGAGTCAGTGTCATTTAATTTCAGTATTTGTGCAATGGGGCAAATTGGCAAGCGTCTTAGAGGTAACTGTGCGATTGAATTAATGGTTGAATTGATGGACAGTCAGTTTGAAGAATGTAATGGGATTAGACTTTGAGCTGCTGTGCTAGATTACCAAGATAACGTATTTTAGAAAATATATTTAAGATTTCTGGCAGCCACCATATTGGGAAACACTTCAAGTAACATTTTTTAAATAGGAGGAATAAGAGAAATCATACACATTTATCAACAGAAAAAGACCTTTTTCGGGCAGGAAAAACTTGAAGACCTGTTGCATAAAAGAAAATACAGTAAGTAACAGTGGAAATTATATCCAGTTACAAGTTGTTAAGGATACAGAACAGTTCATCTTATGGCTATCATGAAACATATACTTTGAGATTGAATCATAAAACAATGAGCTCAGGGTCATAGGATCAATGACATGATCTAGAAACTTCTTAAATGACCATATTTAATAAGAAGCAAAGACCTGGAGATTTTAGATGAGTGGATGCAAACCCATTCTATCTTCAGGCTCCAATATCAGATATTGGAGGTATCAGGCATTTGTGTATCACCATGGTTTTCTGTGTAACATATGTAGTTTGCTATTGAGTTCTAAATACAGCTTACATCTTCTGAGCACAAATACCTTTCCTCCCTTCCATTGCCTAGCATGACCACGTGGCTCTGTGTTCTTTGTATGGCAGGTACATTTTGGAAGATGGCTGATAGAAGGAAGTCCTTACGTGGTGCTCTTCGACATAGGGTATTCGGCTTGGAATTTGGACAGGTGGAAGGGCGACCTCTGGGAAGCATGCAGTGTTGGCATTCCTCATCTCGACCGAGAAGCCAATGATATGCTGATATTTGGATCTTTAACTGCCTGGTTCTTAAAAGAGGTACAGTTTACTGTACAGTCAGACAACAGAGAAGCAGCACAATTGAATTCTGGGCCCAGCATTGCCAGGCAATGATCCCATGATCTTT
>PVKM010028120.1:0-18465 GCA_004027735.1 Carollia perspicillata
AAAAAAGAATTTTAAAAATTAAGGCTAATTTAAGGGATCATTGGGACAACATGAAGTATGATAACTCTGAATGACAGAGGTACCAGAAGGAGGAGAGAGAGAACAAGGGATTCAAACCCTATTTGAATAAATAATTAGAAAAAACTTTCCTAACCTGGTGAGAAAAAAGACACACAAGTCCAAGAAGTGCAGAAAGTCCCAGACAAGATGGATCCAAAGAGGCCCATACTAAGACACATCATAAATAAGATGGCAAAAGTAAAAGACACAAAGAGAATCTTAAAAGCAGCAAGAGAAAGACAGTTACCTACAAGAGAGATTCCATAAAACTGTCATTTGATTTCTCAACAGGAACATTTCAGGCCAGAAGGGATTGCCATGAAATATTCAAAGTGATGAAAAGCAAGGATCTAAACCTAGGACTACTTTACCCAGAAAGGCTGTCATTTATAATTGAAGGATAAATAAAGAGCTTCTAAAACAAGGAAAAGTTAAAGGAGTTTGTTACCACCTAAGAAGTATTACAAGAAAGGTCAATGGACCTGAGAAGAAGGAGGAGGAGGAGCAGGAGGAGAAGGGGGAGGAGAAGAAGAACAATTACGACAACAACAAAGCAGAAAAACACAGTTAAAAAATAAAGTGGCAATAAATAAGCACCTAACAATAATCACTTTAGATGTATATGGCTTAAATGCTCCAATCAAAAAACATAGGCTAGCTGGATGAATATATATATTCAGAATATATATATATTATATATATATAATCTATCTATATGAATATATACAAATATATATTCTATATATAATCTTGTTTTATGTGTATATATATTATTTTTATATATGCTGTTTACAAGAGACCCACCTCAGAACAAAATGATACACAAAGAGTAAAAGCAAAACATGGAAAAAAGATATTTCATGCAAATGGAAATGAGAAAAAGCTGGATAACAATATTTATATCTGATAAAATAGAGTTCAAAACAAGGGCTATAGTAAGAGACAAAGAAGGACACTGCATAATGATAAAGGGAACAATCCAACAAGAGGATATAACCCTAGTAAACATTTACGCACCCAACACAGGATCACCTAAAATGTAAAGCAAATCTTGATGGACATAAAGGGAGAAATTAATAGTAATACAGTTATCATAGGAGTTTTAACACCCATATTGGCATCAATGGATAGATCTTCCAGAAAGAAAATCAACAAGAAAACAGCAGCCTTAAATGATATACTAGATTAGATCAACTTAATAGTATCTTTAAAACATTTCACCCCAAAGCAGCAGAATATACATTCTTTTCAAGTACATATGGAATATTGTCCAGGGTAGACCACATGTTGGTTTACAATACAAGTCTCAATAAATTTAAGATTGAAATTTTATCAAACATCTTCTCTGAGCACAATGCTATGAAACTAGAAATCAGTCACAAGAAAAACCCCTGAAAAATATACAAAGACTTGAAGGTTAAATAACATGATAACTAAATAACTAAATAATGAATAAGTTAACAATTAGATCAAAGAAGAAATCAAAAGATACCTTGAAACAAATGAAAATGGGAGCACAACAACCCAAAATCTATGGAACACTGGGAAAGCAATCTTAAGAGGCAAATGCATAGCATTACAGGCCTGTCTCAAGAAACAAGAAAAAGCTCAAATAAACAATCAAGCCTTACACTTTAAGGAACTTGAAAAAGAACAACAAACAAGCCCAAAGTGAGTCGAAGAAAGGAAATAATAAAGATCAGAGCAGACATAAACAAAAAGAGTCTAAGAAAAAAGTACAAAAGATCAATGAATCCAAGAAATATAATACATAAGTGGGGATACCCCAAAATGGAGTCATCTTCTGGAGGGCAGGCTCCTTGTAGTATAGGCTCCCCCTGCTAGGTGAGTTTTCTAGGAACCCATCTGTATCAGTGCACCAGCTGGTGTTGTTAGGAAAGGCTGTGTTCAGCTTCAGTGAATTTTTTAAAGACTCTTTCAACATATTTGCCCATTTCATAATGGATAATTTATGAGTGTACTTGCCTACACTATAATGAGTGTTCAGCAGCTTTTGACCAAAAATGGCATACTTCATGCTCCACCCTCCTTATTCACCCAATCTTACCCCAACTGACTATTTTATTTGTTTCCCTAGATGAAAAAAAGTCCTCAAAGGAAACATTTTGCTGATGTGGAAAAGGTAAAACAAAGAATGGCAGAAGCACTAAAAAGCATCAAAATCACTCAGTTTAAAAGCTCTTTTGAGCAGTGGGAAAAAATGCTTCAATAGGTGTATTGCATGAAATGGAGATTAATTTCTTTTTTTTAAGATTTTATTTATTTATCTTTAGGGGAGAAGGGAAGGAGAGAGGGAGAGAAACATCAATGTATGGTTGTCTTTCATGAGTTCTCTGCTGGGAACTGGCCTGCAACCCAGGCATGTGCCCTGATGGGGAATTGAACCACGATCCTTTGCTTTGCAGGCCCACACTCAATCCACTGAGCTACACCAGCCAGGGCGAAATGGAGAGTAATTTCAAGGTGAATGAAGAGTAAACATGTAAGAATAAATACATATCTTTTTATAAATAAATTCTGGTTTTTTACAGGTCTGTCCTGGAAAAAAATAAATAAAAATAAAAAATGATCAATGAAAACAAGAGCTGATTCTTTGAAAAGATAAGATTGACAAACCTTAACTAGACTCATCAAGAAAAAAAGATAGAGGACTAAAAAAAATAGAAATGAAAGAGGACTAACAACTGACACCAAAGAAATACAAAAAATTGTGAGAAAATATTATGAACAAATATATGTCAACAAATTGGACAATCTGAAAAAAGAGGATAAATTCCTAGAAACATACAATCTTCCAAAACTGAATTAGGAAGAATCTGAGAATCTGAATAGATGGATTACAGCTTGTGAAATTGAAGCAGTAATTAAAAAAAAAAAAACACTCCCAACAAAGAAAAATCCTGTACCAGATGGCTTCACAGGTGAATTTTAGCAAACATTCAAACAAGTACTAACACCTATCCTTCTCAACCTATCCTAAAAGTTCAAAAGGATGGGAAGACATTCAAACTGACTTTACAAGGTCAGCTCAATTATCCTAATTCCAAAAGCAGATGAGGACACTACAAAGAAAGAAAATTACAGACCAATATCCCTGATGAACATAGATGCAAAAATCCTCAACAAGATATTAGTAAACTGAAGCCAGCAATACCCTAAAAAGATCATATACCATGATCAAATGGGATTTATTCTGGAGTAGTAAGGTTGGTACAATATCTTCAGATCAATGAAAAATAATAACTGCTGACCATATGAATAGATGAAGAAAAAGCATTTGATACAATTCAGCACTGATTTATGATAAAAGCTCTTAGAAAAACTGGAATAGAGGGCACATGCCTCAATATAATCAAGGCCATATATGACAAACCCACTGCCATCATCATACTCAATGGGCAAAAAATACAAGTATTTCCTTTAACATTGGGAACAAGACAGGGATGGTCACTTTCACCTCTCTTATTCACCATTATATTGAAAGTCCTAGCCACAGCAATCAGACAAGAAGAAGAAATAAAAGGCATCCAAATTGGAAACGAAGACATAAAAAGGTTATTGTTTGCAGATGCTGTAGGTAGAGAACCCTAAATATTCTACCAAAAACTACTAGAACTGATAAATGAATTCAGTAAAGTAGCAGGATACAAAAGAAATATCCACAAATCAGTTGTAATTTTATACACCAATAATAAACATCAGAAAGGGAAACTAAAAAAATCCCCTTCTCAATTGCTTCAAAAAGAATAAAATACCTGGGAATAAACTTAACCAAGGATGTAAAAGACTTGTACTCAGAAAATTATAAGACACTGAAGAAAGCAATGGATTCTTATTTTTATCTTCTGATACAAATAAATGGAATGATATATGGTGTTCATGGATAAGAAGAACTAACATCATTAAAATTTCCATACTATCCAAAGCAATCTATAGATTCAACATGATTCCTATCAAGATACCAATGTTGTATTTCACAGAACTAGAACAAATATTCCAAAAATTTATATGGAGCCACAAAAGACCCCAAATAGGCATAGCAACCATGGTAAAAAAGAACAAAGATGGAAGAATTATGTTACCTGATATCAAACTATACTACCAAGCCATAGTAACTAAAACAGCATGTTACTGGCATAAAAACAGACATATAAATCAATGCAACAGAATAGAGAGCCCAGATATAAACCCATGCCTTTAGAATTATTTAACATTTGAAAAAAAGAGACAAAAATATAGTAAAGATAGTTATTCAATAAATGGTGTTGGGAAAACTGAACAGATATGTACAAAAAATTAGACCAGATCACCTTTTTCACCATACACAAGAATAAACACAAAACTGGTTAAAGACTTAAATGTTAGACTCAAAACCATAAAAATCCTAGAAGCAAACATGGGCAGTAAAACCTCAGTCATTTCTCATAACAATATTTTTTTCTGATATAACTCCTTGGGCTAAGGAAACAAAGAAAAAATAAACAATTTGGGATGACATCAAACTAAAAGGTTTTGCACAGCAAAAGAAACCATCAACAAAATGAAAATAAAACCCACCGAACGAGAGAACATATTTACTGATACATCTGGTAAGGGGTTAATATCAAAAATTTATTTAAAATCTTATAAAACTCAATGCCAAAAATTCAAACAATCCAATGAAAAAATGGACAAAGGACCTGAATAGATACTTCTCCAAAGAGGACATACATATGATCAATAGACATATGAAAAGATGCTCAAGGCCACTAATCATCAGAGAAATGGAAATTAAAACCACAATGAGGTATCATTTTACACCTGTCAGAATGTCTATCATCAGAAAATCAACAAACAACAACAAGTGCTGGCAAGGATATGGAGAAAAGGGAACCTTTATACACCATTGTTTAGAGAGCAGATTGATGCGGCCACTGTGGAAAACATTAGAGTTTCCACAAAATTTGAAAATGGAGATGCCTTATGACCCAGAAATTCAGCTTCTGGGAGTATATCTAAAGAAAACTGAAACAATAATTTGAAAACATATAAGCACCCCTATGTTCATTGCAGTATTATTTACAATAGCTAAGGTTTGGAAGCAGCCTGAGTATCTATTAGCAGATGATTGGATAAAAATGTTGTGGTTCTTAGGAGATGGAGAAGACGCTCAAGGACAGGGCAACTGGTCCTCCCTCCCTCACCTTTACCATCTTCTTCACTGCCCAGATGCTATTCTATTGACAGTACAATGCATGCTCTAAGCTGTTGCAGTAAGGCAGTGAAGATCACCCCAAAGCAGTGAGGGGGGAAAGGTAATGCAGAAGTTAAAACCTCTAACTAAGCCTTTTTTTCCACTCCTCCTTGGGCTGTTTCCAGGTGCCATCATCCTCCACCCTGCTCTAAGACCACCTCTGGCCTCTCCAAGAGTTCTTGGAGCTACTTGCTCAGCATTATATTTGTTCCCAATTATGTAGTATCTGCAGGTTTTGTTTAGGAGGGAGGAGCCAGAGCTGGTTATTTTTCTATCTTGTCAGAACTTTTTGTGTTATTTTTTTATAGTAAAGTTGCTGGTTGAGAATGATAAGTTGTATTGAGGGGCTCTCCCCTATATGTGTTTCTGAGTATAATTTGAGTCAATTACAGCTCACATCAGGAGTAGGGCAGGGGCTGCTCAAGGAAAAACTGGGATGTGACCAGTCAGTGTCCTGTGCCCTCTGCCTCTCTGTGTGTTGCACTCCCTTTCCATGGGTGAGGAAATCACATGCCAGATTGTTTGGGACTTATTTTGGATACTGTCTTCTTTGTCCCCCTCTAAATACAATTCTGTTTTTCCACCATTTGTTCTATTTTGGGTTTGGGGAACAACGTTACTTTACCCAAAGGGATCTCATTCCTTATAGCCTTTATACTTTAGATGTTGAATGCTTTAGAATCTCACATTCTGGAAAAATCAAACTGAACACTCAGAAAAGTGAGTAAAGTCACAGATAGGCAACTTTTTAAACAAGATATACAAGATAAACTAATCTGTGAGCTCCAGCGGGGAGCTAATGACATTTGCTCTGTTTCTGACTGAACACCAGGACCCAGCAGAAAACTTCACATATCATAACACTCAGTAAATATCTGTTGAATGAATGAAATGAATAAAAAAAGAACTCCCAAGAAAAAAGTGCTGTGGTTCATTTATATGATGGAATACTATTCATCCATTAAAAAGAAATTTCTTTTGCAACAGCATGGATGAAACTGGAAAGCATTATGCTGAGTGAAATGAGCCAGTTGGTGAAAGGCAACTACCATATAATCTCACTTACATGTAGAATAATGAACAAAATGAACTAACAAGCAACATAGAGACAGACTCATGGATAGACAGCAGGCTGACAGCTGTCAGTGGGGAGGGGTGTGAGGGCCTGGGTAGGGATGGTGAAGGGACTGAGCCAAAAAAAGAGAGAGTGAGATTAAACATTCATGGGCACAAACAATAGTGTGGTGATTGCTGGGGGTAGGAAGGGTTGAGGAAAGTAGAGAACGGTATAGTGAGGAATAAACAATGAGATCATATGGTGTTTGTCTTTACTTGACTTGGGGTAGTGAATATATAATACAATGTAAAGATGATGTGTTATGGAATTGTGTACCTGAAATCTGTATAATTTTGTTAACCAGTATCACCCCAATAAATTTTAATAAGAAGGAAAAATAAAACATGAAAAATAAAAGGGACACACAAACATTTAAAAATGTGGAAATAGTATATGTGCACAACACATTGAAAATATATAAGAAATGTTACCTCTTCATCCTTCTCCCTTGACAAGATATATACAAAGTAGAATATTCTGTTTTCGCTCAAGCAAGATACAATTCATATCTATGTCCTCTCTAACTGAAAATTAATGTGTCAAGTAAATGGTGTGTCTTTTCCTGAAACCAAATGTTGAAATATTACTTCTTTAGGTCTATTTATTTGGTATGTTTTGGGCTGATAGAACCATCCAAAAAAAAGTGGCATAACATTTCAAGAGCCATTATGGCTAAGTTGTTAACTGAATAGACATTATAAGAGGGAACTCTGTATTACACTACATTTTGTTGAATTTTTTCATATTTTACACTTATATTTATGTCTTTAACCCATTGAGAATTTATTTTTATGCATGACATAAGAAATAATTCAACTCAATTTTGTTCCAAAAGGATACTAGTTGACCTAGTATTGTTTATTAAACATTCCACTTCTTTTAGATATTAAATATACATTATATTTTAACATATAGTTACAGTTATATGTATAATATCAGTTCTATTCCAAAGATCTTTCTATTACTATTACAAAATCATATTCTATTTACTAGAACGATTTTCAGGTATGTTCTAATATATATTATCATTATTCCCACTCACTACTCTTTTATTATATATATATTTTTTATTTTTTAACTTTACTTATCTATTCTCATAAACCTATTCTTTCACAGGAAATTTTTCATCATTTTATATCCAATTGTCATACCTCACAGAAAATTACCTATGATGCTTAATGGAATTGTATTAAATATATATGTCAATTTTGTGAGAATTAAAATGTATGATATAAATTTTCCAAACCTAGTACATGACAAATCTTCCAATTTGCTCAGATCTTGTTCTATATTCTTCCATGATTTCATTTTTTTAAAATCTTCAATCAAGGACAATTTTTTCACTGTTTTTAGAGAAATATGAAGGGGGAGACAGGGAGAGAGAGAGATAGAGAGAGAAAAACATTGATTGATTGGCTCTCATATGTGCCTCAACTGGGGATGGAACCTATAACCTGAGTATGTTCCCTGACCGGGAATCAAACCCATGACCTTCCAGTCTATGGGATGATGCTCCAACCACCTGAGCCACACCAGCCAGGCCATGAATTCTTTTTGGTCTTCTTAATATAGGTCCTGGTCTTATTTTTTAAACTTATTCCCCAATAGTTTGTGTTTTTTTTTTCACTATTATAAATAAAATATTTTTCTTATTTCCTTTTTTCCATTTTAATTTTTGGTATAGAGAAAAGCTATTGATTTTTATAAATTTATCTTATATACAGCGATCTTATCCTAGAAAACTAAGATGCATTAAGATATTTTAGGTAATGTTCAGTAAAGGTCAAATGCATTTTTATGAGTAGAGAGTATATACAGGGTCTGTCCAGAAGAATTCTAGCCATTGTTAATATAATGAGAATGGTTTGGGTGACATTGGTGTAAACTGGCAGCTAAGGAGAGTGGACTGGAATGCACATGCATGAATAATGACGACTTCACTGTACTAGTCACACGCTGGGGTGATACACACTGTTGAGTGAGTATGTGTACTGTGTGGCCATTGCATTCAAAATAACTGAGCAAATAGAGCTATGAATCACTATCAAATTTTGCATTAAGTTTGAACATTCCTCAATAGAAACTATGTGAATAATTCAGAAGGCTTTCAGGGATGATGCAATGAGTGCAGCACAAATAAAAGTGTGGCACAAGTGCTTCGAAGATGGTCAAGAATGTGTTGAAAGTGATCCATATTCAGAAGGCTTGCAACAAGCAGAACACCTGAGAATGTTGAACATGTTCAAGTTGCAATCAACAGTGGTCAGCAATTGATAGTGAGAGAACTAGTAGCTGATCTGTGCATTCCAAAAACTACTGTGTATGAGATTTTGACTCAAGGTCTTGGCATGAAATATGGCAAAATTTCTTTTGCAGCTTCTGCTACCAGAGAAGAAGGAACATTGTGCTGCAGTTGCTAATGACTTGATTCAAACTGCTACTAATGGACCAGATTTCCTCAAGAAGGTCATAACCAAGGATGAATTGTGTGTCTGCAGCTATGATCCAAAAATAAAGGCCCAGTCATCCCAATGGAAGTTGCCTGGTTCTCCACACCCAAAGAAGGTGCAGCAAAGTTGCAGCAAGATCAAGACCATATTAACTGTGTTTTTTCGATTGGGAAGGTTTTGCCCATCACAAATATGCCCCCCATGCCAAAAAAAATTAATAAGGAGTACTACCTCAATGTTCTTTGTCAGCTGAGAGATGTAAGATGATGAAAACAGCTGCAGCTATGGGCAACTGGTGATTGGCAGCTTCATCACCAGAACACACCCTTTCATACATCACAACTGGTGCAGAGATTTTGGGGGAAATATCAAATCACCCAGGTGACTCAGCCCCCCTCCACCCCAGATATGGCACCCTATGGCTTCTGGCTTTTCCCAAAACTAAAATCACCTTTTAAAGGGAAGAGATTTCATGTCATCAATGAGATTTAAAAAAATATGATGGGGCAGCTGATGGAGACAGGGAGAAATGTGTGAGGTCCCAAGGTACCTACTTTGAAGGAGACTGAAGTGTCATTGTCCTGTGTACAATGTTTCTTGTATCTTGTATCTTCTTGGATACTTTATGGACAGACTTTGTATACAGTGGGAGCAAAGGTCAAAAATAATTTTCATAAGGGCTCTATCTAAAACCCTCTGACATTGGGCCACAAACCTATAGTCATATTTACACTACCAATAAAAGGTTAATTTTCAAATTGGTCTATTGAAACTGAAGATAAAACCCTCTTAGCATAATCAGGAGAATATTTGTTAAAACTTAATTTAATAGGCAGAAATATGGCAAAGTGATCCAAGTATTGTCTTTGTAACTTTGGGCTGCCAAAACAAAACACCATAGATTGAATGGCTTAAACATTATTTTAGAATTTATCTCTCATAGTTTGGAGATAGAAGTCCAATATCAAAGTACCAGCGGGTTCTTTGGTGAGGGTTCTCTCCTTGGGATGCACACAGCTGTCTTCATGCTGTGTCCTCAATGGCCTTTCCTCTGCTGTATGGGGGCAGGAGGGTGGGAGAAGGGAGCGAGTGCTCTGATGTCTGTTGTTATAGGAACACTGATCACATCTTGAGGGCCACACTCTCAGGATCTCATCTGAACATAATTTCTTCCCAAAGGCCCCTACTCTAAATACCATCACATTAAACGTTAGGGCTTCTAAATAAAGAATCTGGAAAGGACATAATCAGTCACTAAATTGGCGGACATCAAATTGACAACAATACTACAGAATGGTATGCTTCATTCTGTTTACATAATTAACCTTCTTACTCTTTGTTTCCATCAAATCCTGTTAATTATATTCATTAAAAGATAAGATGAAATTCAGAAATACCAACATTTGATAAGTAGGAAAAACCACTAATTTGTTGTTTTTGAATGTTGAGGACCATCCCATGGTTAACAAGTGATAAACCATCTTTAAGCTCCTTTTTTAATTCAGTTCACATGACCACCTACAGACTTTTATTTAGTCTTTCCGGCAAGCTTGAAACAGAAGTGTGGAAGAAAAAAGTGTTTTGTATAGTCTGCCCCCAGAAGCTTCAGAGCTACAGAAATTCTATTCACAGTGGGGGACTATGAAAGTCTTTTCAGAGGTATGTTTGTGCTACCCCCCAAAAAAGAAAAAGTAAGACCCCTAGCCTGCAATTTCTCCCTACACTTGGTGAGGTGAAAGGCGCCTGTGCTGCCTGTGATTATAACATTTAAGCCTAGGGGGCTGGCCACAGAATTCTATGCATCATTTAAGACTTTGATGCTGAACTGAATTCAGAGAGGAAAAAAGTCTCTGGCAGTCTGGGGTTGTTGATAATAAAATGAAGAAATATCGATTGGGGCGATGACAGAATTCACCTGGTTCAACTCCTCATTCTGGAGAGCCTCTACCCCAGGCTTTCTAAGTCATGATTACCTTCCGTATTGCTAAATACTCTGCCTAGACCAGATCAGATTTTAAAAATGAAAGATTTTCCTAAAACAAAACCTAAAGCATCAGTAGGTGACAGTGTGTGTAGTATTCACAGATTGTTCTGTCTTTTTCTGGGCTGATAACAGGGGCATTTACTCTAGTTGTCAAGTGTTGCTGGAAGCAGGAGAGTTTGCAGTGATGTGCCAGTCTGGGTTTTGTGACATTACAGCCCCAGTTTTGGTTATTGCATTGCTGACCCATCGCCCTGAGTTTTGCTTTGGACAATCTGGACTATACAATCTTTAATGATTCATCCAGGTAAACATAAACCAGGCTACTTAGATTTAACTCCTTACTCTCATCATTTGTTCAGCAAGTTACTTAAGCTCACTGTGTCTCCGTTTGCTCAGCTCTAAAATGAGGATAAAATAGAACACACTTAATAGGGTTTGTGACAAGTAAGCATGTAAAGCAGTGCCTACCTAACCAACAGAGAACCTTCGGTAAGCATTAGCTATTACTATTGTTTTACCATGGTAAACATACCCATTGTGTCCTTTAATAAATAGCTCTCAACTCATTAGCAGTGCCTAGATGAAAAAAGAAAAAGAATTATGCAATTCAGCACTTATTAAATTCTTATACCCATCTTCCCAATATATTTTAATAAGTTATGTGTTAAACAAAATTTTAATTAAAACCTAATTTACATAGTTAATTTATATATTTGACTCCTGATTTTTTACTGACAAATATTGTCCAAAAACATTTATAGTTGTTTTTGTATGCAAAACTGGCTTAGGGATTATGAATATATATATGTATGTATTTATTGTATAAAAGAACAATAAAGTAAAATCCCTGTAATTACACTCATAATATTCCCCTCCAACTCTAAGTTCTGAGTAAACCCTTTTAAAAGTTTAATGTGAATTCTTCCTGAATTTTTTCACATTTATAACAGGTATAGTTACTCAAATACTATATATACAAGTATAAAAATACATATATTAGTATATATTTACCATAGAGAATCATGCTGGTCATACTAGTTTGCAACTTGTTCTTTTATTTTAACAATATGCCATGAATCTTGTTCTGTGTTAGGACCCTTAGATTCATCTTATTTTTTTAATAAATGCATACTAATTCATTATATAAATATACCCAAATCTACTTAAACATTCCCCTTCTGACATATTCTTAGGTTTTTTCTATTTTCTCTATCATACACAGTGCTGCAATAAAAACTCTTCTATACATATTTTTGTTTGACTGTTATTTAAATTAGTATATCTTCTGAACATATAGCAACTATAGGCAACAAAGATAGCCTACATGTGGGGAAGGAAATTATGAACACATTGCATGCAATAGTATTTTAAAAAATAATTCAGATATTTAACTATTGCTCGATTTATTTTCCTTTAATCTTTTCATCTCCACTCTAACCCCCATAGATATAGTTTTATAACACAGATTTTTATTATTGCTGCCAATGTCCATAATTCACAATGACCTAAGAGTTGCCTCATGAGAGTTTACATAATTTGATCTGCATTATATTGAAATTTACAAAGAAATAAACTATGTTATGTCAAGGATATTAGAGACTTCCAGCCAAGATGGAGGGTTAGGTAGATACACTTTCCCTCCTCCCACAACTGAAAGAAGAACAACAAAAAAATTTAAAACAAAAAAATAACCAGAACTGCCAGAAAATTAAACTGTATGGAAATCCAACAACCAAGGAGTTAAAGAAGAAATATTCACACAGACCAGTAGGAGGGGTGGAGATGGGTAGCGGGGGAAGAGAAGACTCATGGCAAGGTGATGGCTGGGGGATCAGTCAAGGCAACATGTGGTGGGGCGGTCCCACATTTGGGTGCAGATAAACTGGGAGGAACAACTGAGGAGCAAGACAAACCTTGCAGCCCAGGGTTGCAGTGCGGAGAAGTAAAGCCTCAAAACCTCAGATTGAAAAAAACCTGTGGGGGTCAAGGTGGTAGGAAAAACTTCCAGCTTCACAGGAGAGTTCATTGGAGAGACCCACAGGGTCCTAGAACATACACAAACCTACTCACCTGGTAATCAGCACCAGAAGGGCCCAATTTGTTTCTGGGTATTGGAGGAAGTGACTGAAAAACCTGCTGAGAGCTGAGCAAGTGGCATTGTTCCCTCTTGGACCCCTCCTCCACATACAGTGCCACAACGCAGCAATGTGAGTTTCCCCACCCTGGCAAATACTTAAGGCTCTGCCTTTTTTTTTCTCACTTTTTTATTGTTATTCAAGTACAGTTGTCTCCATTTCCCCCCCAATATTCCCCACTACCCCAGCCATCCCCACTTTCCACTTTTGAACCTACCTGTTTGGCTTTGTCCATGTGTCCTTTATACATCCTTCCCCCCATGAAAATCCTCCCTCCTTTTCCCCCCATTATTCCCTCCCATGTCCCCTCTGGTTACTGTCAATTTATTCTTAATTTCAATGTCTCTGGTTATATTTTTCTTGCTTCTTTGTTTTATTGATTAGGTTCCACTTATAGGTGAGATTATAGGGTATTTGTCTTTCACTGACTGACATATTTCACTTAGCATAATGCTCTCCAGTTCCATCCATGCTTTCACGAAGGGTAGGAGCTCCTTCTTTCTCTCTGCTGTGTAGTATTCCATTGTGTAAATATACCACAGTTTTTTGACCCACTCATCTACTGATGGGCACTTAAACTGTTTCTAGCACTTGGCTATTGTAAATAGTGCTACTATGAACATTAGGGGGCATAGGTTCTTTTGAATTGGTGATTTGGGATTCTAAGGGTATATTACCAGCAGTGGAATCTCTGGGTCATACTTTATCCTCTTAACAGGTACATTTAATATTTACTCTATGAATTCACCATGATCATATATTAATGGATATTCTGATTTTTTGTATAATTTTCAGTTGAAAATAATGCTACAATAAATCCAACTATACTTATGTCTTTGCACACTTCTATTATTTCCTTCAGAATTGCTAGGTCAAAGAGTATACACAATTTTCCTCTCATACTTTCACAATAATTTTCAATATATTTTTCACAAGACAAACAAAATATTGACTTATGCATGCCATTAGTCATCTTTTTACCAAATAAATAAACAAATACATTTTTTCTTCCCTTGCACACAGACACACATTTTCCTAGGAAGAAATAAAGGAATGCAACCTCCCCTTGCCTTATTTTTAGTTAAGACTGAAATCTTTGACCAAGACAATGAAACCTTATTCTTTTGAAGATAAAAACCATGTGCTAAAGCAGACCAACTCCCACAAGCAAGGGTGACAATTAAACAGCTTTTGTGGAGAGAGAATAGTTATTGATGAGCTACAGGGAGAGGTGCCCCTTGATCTTATTTCTCACCTCGTAGCAAAAGACAGCTAAGTTGTGAAGTTAAATTGCAGTTGGTAAATACACAATTATTCAGCTTGTGTCTCAGTAATAAATGTGCCTGTAGGCAGTGAACCTGCCAGTCCTCAGAGCACCACTTTGCTGATTAAGGAGATAAAAAGAGGATATTGTGGAAAGGGTCATTTCAAGAGTAATGATTCCTTATTCTGTCACTGTCCTTTGCCGACAAGGAAAAGAAGTTTAACAGAGATGAGGCATCCTGGAATATTCAGGTGGCAACATGGAGTAGGGCAAATCAGAGATGACTATTCTAGGCTGTGAAAAAACAGCAGTATCTCCAATGGCTGAGAAATGACTATGTTGGTGAATTAAGTACATCCCAGGGAGAAGCTTTATTAAATTAGCCTAATACCTTATTGAATGATCAATAACAATGTATTTATTTTGTACTATGGCCTTGAGTGACTTTTCATTAGGAATTTAAATGACCTTAGAAAGCTACTGAGTATCAATTTAGAATACTTTCAGAAGATATTAGCCTGGCCTCAGAGCATAAGATGAGTGAAAATGCAGCTCATTATTTAAGTAAGAAAGAGAATGTCAAAAAAACATTTTGTCTTGGCACTGGAGAGGTAACTCAAATTATGCATCTAACCCAATGCTACTGTTGTTGTTCTTTTTATGGGAGGAGGAGGGCGATTCCCAGGTTACAGAATAAAAAAGATCAAGAGAGAAAGTGTTTGCAATCCCAATAGATATTAACCCAGGTGACTGTTGTGATAAAGGTCATGAGATTGGAAAAGACAGAGATACCCTTTTAAGTTTATACCAATGAATTGCCAGTATTCTGTCACATCTTGTCTGTGTTCCTACTCCTGCTCCCTCTTTTGCCATTTTCATGCTTATGGAGTCTGGGCAGATTTTTACACCCAACAGCCTGCTGCCCTCAAACTACCAGAAAGGCTTCATGGGACCCTCGGTGTCTATCCTGGTGGCTTCACCGAACCAATGACTGACAGGCATACACCAAGGTTTCTCAACCTGAACACTATTGACATTTGAGCCCAGATAATTATTTGGGGTGAGGTGCATTGTAGGAAGCTTAGCAGCACCTCTGGCCTCTACCCACTGGCTACCAGCATCACACTCCTCCCAGTGTGACAATCAAATGAGTCTCCAAATATTGTCACATGTCCCCTGGAGGACGAATCATCCCAGATTGAGAACCACAGTTAAAAAAGTATAAATAAATACCAAGCTCCCTTGCCCCTAATTGGTCCATTCTGAGATGTGACCAATGATGGTTTGAAAGGCCTCTGAAGGATCACAATCCATGAAAATTTGCCTGCCAACACACTCTTGCTTTACGTCCTCTTCTTCCTGTTCTCACTTCTCAATGCCCCTCCTAGCTGCACAGGAACATTTACCAATATTTACAGAGAAATCCTCATCTCAGTATCTGTCTATGAACTTCATAACATTTGACATACTAGCTAGATGATCAAAAAATTAGATGGCACTATTTTAAATAACTTTGCTTGTCCTCTTATTATTCTCTACTGACTACCTTTACAGGAAGTGTCAGTTCATACTTGGTTTACTTAAAACAAAAATGAAGAAAAAAATATTGTTGTTTCCAATGCAATTTCTTCTGCGTGCAGTACCTGCCCCCATCCATGGTTTTGCTTTCTGTGGTTTCAGTTACTCATGGCCAACCATAGTCTGAAAATACTAAATAAGAAAATTCCAGAAATAAACAATTCCTAAGTTTTAAATTGTGAGTCTTTCTGAGTAGTGTGATGAAACCTTGTGCCTTCATACTGCATCCCACCCAGGATGTGAATCATCCCTTTGTCCAGCATCTTCATGCTGTATATACAGTTCAATAAGCTATTTTGTGAGTGAGACAGACCACATTCACATAACTTTTATTACAGTATATTATTATAATTATTCTATTATATTCTTAGTGTTGTTAATCTCTTAGTGTGCTTCACTTATGAATTAAAGTTTATCACAGGTATATATGTATAAGAAAAAACATAGTATATATAGTTCTACCTGCAGTTTCAGGCACCTACTAGGGATTCTGGAATGCACCTCTGTGGATAAGGGGAGACTACTGCTCCCCTTACTACTACTACTACTACTACTACTACTACTACTACTACTACTACTGCTGCTGCTGCTGTTGACATTCTAATTACCTTTCTCTCTCTCCCCTGCCCCCACACCCAAGCAGCCTAAGCAAGCAACCTTTGTTTCCTCTTTTTAGAGCACCAAGATAAGTTTTCTCTAATTTTCAGGATTTCCCACTTACCATTCCTAAATCTTCCTTTTCTCTGTAGTCATTCACCAGCCTAATCTTTACCCCACCTTCTTGGGAGTGCTCTCCAGTCTTTCCCTCTTATTTTACCTATTTTTAATATCACTATTTTGTCTAATATCCATGAACTCTCTTTGTATCATGTTTTTAAATCTTCACTTGTTATCATTTACTTTTTATAACTAGGTTTCAATAAGGATAAGTGAAATAAAACAGAAAAATCCAAGAAAGTTTGGATAAGCCCAAGCCATTTTGAGATATTAAATCTATACACACAGATTCGGAAGATGGTGGTCGAGTAGGTGGAAGCTGAGCCCACTTAATTGTACCCTCAGCATAGATTTTAAGCTGATGTTCCATCAAGTGACCTGGACAATCATCGGAGTCTCAGCTGATATGAATTTTTGAAGCCAAGGAGTACAGAGGCTATTTTGCACAACCTGGTAACAGATTTTACAAGTTGAGTGTGCAATGCCCTGTGTGAGGCACCTACAGCAAAGGAGAGATCAGACAGAAAACACAGGTTAGTGCCTCCCTCCACTCCAGGAATGGGGCTGTGGTCCCTCACAGGGAAAACTACCAACCCTAACTGGGAAAGACTTGGAAAGATATACAAAGTCTGCACACACATACCAAGCAGCACATCCACAGCTGCACCAGTCAGGACAGTTCCAGAGACAAACTCTATATAAAACTGTCAGAGGCACTGGGAGACTGTGGACAGCCCTGGCCAAGAGAGACTTTATGCTTTTTGGGGAGGTAGAGCACATGGAGAACTTGTCCAGGGGTTGGTGCTTCAGTGTGTGGGCCACAAAGAGACTCTTAAAAGGGGAGCTGAGGCAAGACTGGGCAGGAACCCCATATTTGTGCATGCAGGCAGTAGCATTAACAACAAAGAAACCAGAGTGAAAGCACGGGTCAGAGTCCAGCTACACAGGAAGAACAGAAAGTGGCACAGCAAAGGGATCGTAATACCCAACCCACCATGGCTGGCAAACAGAGGGATGCACAGAGCAGAGAGTTTGGGCCTGAGTCTCCTGAGAGAGGCAGGATGGAGACTGGATGGCCAGGAGCAAAATTCCTGAGATTCTTTGTAGCTAGGCAGGTCTCTTTACAGGCAGATGTGTCCAAATGTCACTTGCAGGATTGCAAGCTCTGCAGATCAGTGAGGCCAGGCTCGGGAACTCCCTTCTCAGTGCATTATATTCAGGGGAAAGAAGGAGAAGCCCTGAAAGGGCCTTTTTTGAACTTCTATCAGACACTACAAGTTATGCTGGTTCCTCAGGCCCTGATCCCCTGAAACCAGTAGAGCAGAGAGGTTAGAAACAGGTGCAACAAAGGCTGTTCAGGATCCCACAAAGCCTCAGCTCTTATATAGAACTGTCTTCAGAGCCAAGCAGGAAAGAGCTGCCCCTTTTATACAGATTGGCCGCTCACAGGAAATAGACAGCTAATTCATCAGAAACCATACATTATTGGAAGTAATCTGGGACAGACCAAGGCATGTGGCAGGGGAGTGGGGAAACACTGCCTTCCCTGAAGACTGAACAGTGCCTGCTGGGGGTGAGCCAGGGATCCCACCCTCCCGATCGCACCAGAAGCCTCCTCTGGTGGCAGGAGGAGGTGGTACTAGCGGTGCTCTCGGACATTAGAAGAACCACTCCTGGGCCTTGTGCTGATGGAAAGCCAGCAAGGCAGACAGTGGAGACCAACCAAGCCTGAAGGACACAGCCACAGACTGTGGATCACAAGTAGCCTTCAACAGGCTGCCTAGGGCTATACTAATACACCATCTGACATTACCAGGGCCAATCCAGAAAGAGAAGACAGCAACAAACTCTACACTCTGCTGAGACGAATTCCACTGCAGTCTTCTTCATTATTTAAGTTATTTTT
>PVKM010028121.1:0-18446 GCA_004027735.1 Carollia perspicillata
TAGCACTTGAAATTCAAATCTGTGCTTCGGTAACATTTCAAATGACCACAGTGTCCCTAACAAATGAGAGAAACATGAGTCATTATGTGAAAGGCAAAGATCTATTCCATGTTTAAACTACATCAATTATTGCTGAGCACCATGTAGCACAGAGGTCTTAAAACAGGGAAAGAAAGAGCACTGGGAATCAATGTCCTCCGAAATGTCACACAGAAGCATAAATAAATAAACCAAGTAAACCTCGGCGTTGTTCTGGAGAGGAGGGCTCAGCTGAACCCTCACGTGACCTTTCACAGGCAGAGCAGCCCAGGAGCTCCTTGGAGGCCAGTTTAAAAACCTCCAAGAGAAGAGAAATGGACTCGGATCTTGAAGGGCTTCATAGAACCCCAGCTCAGCCAAAGTTACTTCTTTTACAAACTTAAGCAAGTCCCATTCCCTCTTTAAACCAGTTTTCTTGGTTTTAAAAGGTTATCTACGTATCTTCTAGAATTGTCTTTTAAACTAGAGTTCTTGTATGTAATGTGTATATAACCAAAAAGCATATTCTTTGTATATATATTTATCAATTATCTATAACTTAATTTGTTCAAATTTGGATATATATTTTTTATTTTATATAAATGTAAAGAATTTATTCTGCACTGTATATATAGTATATATATGTTATCTATAGTATGCATATATATATATATATACTTCAGAATGTGAGCAAAATGAAATCAGCTTATAATAACATGGTAAAAAGTATGATAGAAATGCTGTATAAGGAGGTAACTATACTATGAAAGCCTGAACTTGCCCTCATCGGTATGGTTAGCGAAAATGGAATGTTTGGGCCAGAATACGCAGAGCTCCTGTTCTCCACTGCTGCCCCGACCTGAGCTGTCACTGTTTCTAGTTACGGACTTCATACTGGCCACGGGGACATCTGGCTTCCGTCCAAGAGGAAGGGAAAGAAAACAAAAACAACTCCACTGTAAAACAGAAAGGAAAATGAGTCTGACAGATTTACTCCTCTCTGCATTTCCCGTTGCTGCTTCCCAAGGCCGGCTTCCCAAAGCAAGACTTTGTCCCAGGAGAATAGCCCCACAGCAGGACAGCCGGCCCTCTCTGAGGAAGAGCTGCCTCTCCCGCTCCATTTCTTGAATTAAAAAGAAAAAGATCTGGAGCCAGAACAAGCCCCTGTGTCCTGTGTGCCCAATACTAACATGTAATAATCTCTTTCCTCTGTTTGTGTAAGACTTCAGAAAAGAACGAGGCGAAAGTTGTCCACGTCCTGAGGAGAGGAAAGGGGAACCGGGAGGCAGTCCCGAAGGGAAGAAGAAACCTGTGGGATATTTTCAGAACAAACAGAAATAACGACAAACTAACACTTGAGAAAAACTAGAACCATTCTCATTCATGTGTCTGTTTAAAAATGTATGTTTTGTAAGTACATGTAAGGGATACCCCAAAGACAGATTCAGGAGATTGGAGATAGGTAAGCACATAAGGGCAGACAGACTCCAGCAAAGGGTGAAATGATTCCATGGGGGCAGAATGGTGAACTAATGTATATTACATGTCAAAGTCTCTGCCAGTTGGGTACGTTCTTATGAAGAATTAATGTTTCACTCACATTCAATACAGTTGACTTGCTCCAGCTGAAATGGACCTAGATAGCTATTTATTATCTGAATGGCTTTCACACAATATTCTCTATCCTGCAGCTGAAGTGACTGAGTCTAACATGTGGTATTCATTAGTTGAAATCCTGGAGTGTAATTGTCTAGATTTTAGGCATAAAGCTTTGCAATAAAATTTTGCATTAAAAAAAAGATTTATTTGAAGTCTCCTGAGATCTGCCACCAACATTGTGGAAACAACATCAGTTTTCTTTTCCTTTGGCCTAAAAAATACATTTCATTGGCTTCTTGACAGGCAATTAGATTCAGAAAAATTAGAGTTACTTTTGCAAACAAATCTTAAATAATATTTAGAAATCCTCTCTGGAAAATCATTTAAGAAACAGAATTTAATCTCTCTTGAAGTATAGGGAATAGTGATTTCTGTCCCCTAAGTGTTTAAGTCCCTCCCACTTTCTTCCTTCTCTTTCCTGATTCTCCGTCCCACCCTCTTATTTGAGAATTGTATGCACATAGGAAGAAAGCAGCGTCAATAACCTGTGAAATAACTTGTTAAACTTTGTTAATTAGCAGAATGGCATTTGATCTCTTTTCATATAACTTAGGTTTTACAATCTATTTTTACTTATTTATTTTTACAGTGATGACATTATAATATCAAAGGACTAAGAAAGATCTAGGAACATTGTTAAGAATGGATTTTAAGGAACAGTTTCTTTTTCTCCTTAAGCACCTTTACTTCCAAAACAGAAAAGCTTTTAATTCTCAGTTTTCGAATGATAAATAAAGTATTGAAGATAAGGCCTTCAGATATTGAACACCTTACTGAAAACTGTACTACCACCAGCTCCACAATAGTCTAAGGAGTGTTCACCAGAGGATGTCATAGGCAGTAACCTGGAGTTTCAGATGACGACACATCTCTGCAACCTGAGTAAATGTCATGCATTGCTTTTTATTTTTTAAATTTATGGTCTTTGTTTGTAAACATAATACATATATATATTTTTAAATGAAATAGTACATGCGAAAGAGCTGTAGAAGGCCTTTGTATAATAAACACATCAAGAAGCCTGTCCGTTTCACTTTTTCTCTTAGAGATCTGTGTCCGACAGCCCGCTTCCCTCCCGGTCGGGTCTGCACATGCGCAGCCCACTGCACGGCTGTCCTCGTCTCTTCGCTATCACCCCAGGAATTCCTTTGACCTCCACGGTCCTCTGTTGCCGCTCCTCTTCCCCAGGTCTCGCCTCTCTCTCCTTCTTCTTTAACTTCGTTCTTTTGGTGGGATTCATCTCCAGAAGCTTCCTCAGAAAGGAAACGTGGAAAGTTCATGTATTTTTAAACTGGCTTGTAAAAAAATGACTTTATTGGAACCATCCTTGGAAAAAAGTAAGTTGATGACTTTTGAATTTATCATTGGAAATAATTTTTACTCAGAATGTTGGAGTCACATCTCATTGTTTCTTAGACTTAGAGGTTGCTCTTGAAAAAATCCAATGCCAATCTGAATTCTGATCCTTTATATATGACTTGATTTTATTTTCTTTCTAGGCATTTGAAGGAACTTCTCTTTATTCAAAGTTTCAAAATGATATGCTTTGTTTGAAGTCTGTTTCCCATTAATGTGTTGGGTACTTAAGTAGATACTTTCAATCTGGTACTTCCTTCCATTCTAGGAAATTTTCTTGCTTTTTTACTTATTTTTTTAAAAATTTCCTCACCTCAAGAAACTGAAAAAGGCAAGGAAATGGATTCTCCCCTAGAAACTCCAGAAGGACCACACAGCCCTACTGACACAAATTGGATTTCTTGCTCTCTGAAATACTAGGATGATAAATTTATGTTGTTTTAAGCCACAAAATGTGTAGTGATTTGTTACAGCAGCAATAGGAAACTAATACACAGGCTTCATTTTATAAAGTGAAAAACACACACAATCCAATAGGTAATTTTTTTAAAGTAGAAAAGAAAAACTGTTTCATCTACCTACTACTACTTATTTGATTTGTGGGGATAGATGCTTGATGGAGATGAGAAACCAAACACAAAAAGAGATAATAGGCTGGCCAAAATGAACTGATCCATGGGAAAAGAGCATTCTCTATTTCAAAGGTCATTGAGAATTATTCTTAGATTACCATATCTGCAACTTACTGACCCTGGTAATGAATCATGAGCTGCAAATACAATTTCAGGCAGAGGTTCCCCGAGAGCTGAAAATCATGTCAAGGAGTTCATTGAGGTAAAGAGAGAGAGAGAGAGAGAGAGAGAGAGAATGGCTACACATTCACTTGTTTATTTCCTCATTGTCTATTCCAGCCTTCCAGATGGGATGCAATGTTTGCTTCCTGCCATACCTCTAGTGTTTGACACATAGTTGACCAACAGTATGTGTTAAATAATGAATGATGACCATGTTTTCTGAACCAGAAATCAGAAACCTGTTGTGCTGAAGGCCTGAAATGAGACATGATGATAGCAGTGTGTCCAGGAGACTAGTAAGAGGGAAGCCGGCTCCTCCCCGCTCCCACAGAGTCTGTGGGTTGTATAGTTTAACACGAGCTCTCTGTTAGCATTTTTTTGCTGACTCTTTTGCTACTGTAGTCCATATTTGCTCATCTGCGCCATTGGCAGTTTTGTTTTTATTAAAGTATATTTTATACACAATATTATGTTAGTTTCAGGTGTGCAACATAATGATTCAACATTTGTATACCTTATGTTGTGATTGCCATAAGTGTAGCAACCATCTTTCAAAATGTAAAGTTAGTACCACGTTATTGGCTACATTCTCTATAGTGTACAGTATATCATTGTGACTTATCTGTTTTATAGCTAGAAGTTTGAAGCTCTTATTCCTTTCACCTTTTTCATTCATTCCCCTGCCTCCTCCCCCATGGCAACCATCAGTTTGTTCTCTATTTATAAGTCTGTTTCTAGCTCCATCCATGTTGTTGCAAGTGGCAAGATTTTATTTTTTATAACTGAGTAATATTCCACTATATACATATAGATCACATATATATACATATATGTGTATATATATATCATATGCTTCTCTCCCTGTGAGAACAGCTGTCTGTGCTGAAGATGCATTCTCAATGCTCCGTGTCAGGAATCAGCACCTGAGGTCCACAAGCCAAACCCAGCCCACCGTTTCTTTTTTGTAAATAAAGTTTTATTGGAACATGGCCATGCTAATTTGTTTATTCACTGTGTGTGGCTGTTTTCGGTTTGCAATTTCAAAGTTGAATAATTGTGATAGAGATCATATGGCCTGTGAAACATAAAATATTGACTAACTGATATTTTAAAGAAAAAAAAAATGGCAGCCTTTGCTCTATGCTTCTGCATGAGAAGAGGGTTTCGACCCTGGTTCCTTTGAGATAGACTCTTCCTATTTGGAGTAAATTGAAAACTAGTCCCCCATTTGTACAGCGCAAAGACATCTCCTGGGTAACAGTAGCACAAACCATTACCTAACCCCATTAGCGTCTTGGGATATTATTGTTTATTCACTAATGCACAATAACATATGGATTGCAGCATTTTTTGAAATGTTTACACACATTAGTTCTTTATGGAAGAGGTATTCAGGCCCATTTACATACGCAAAGGGTAGGATGACGAAATACATAATGACCCCATCACCTTTCGAATATTTTCCCTCAGATATACATTATGTTGAGTTTAAGGTCACAGCGTAGGAAATCTTGGGAGTTCCCATTAAAACTGCTGTAAAGAATATTTTGTGCATGCAATTACCTGCCATGTCTGCAATACGTAAAATCTGCCATTTAATTTCTGTTACAAAGCATACACATCTTTAAAAATAAGGCAAGAGTGCTGAGCAACAAAAACGGTAGACATTTGTGATTTTAAAACACTTTTTAGGAAAGTATGATACACATGCAGAAAAACACACATATCTGAAGTACACAGAACACGCAGACAATTAGCAGTCAGAGCTCAGAACAGAGTATTACCAGCACCAGTCAAACCGTGCCCCCCCCCCCCCCCCGCAGGCTCTGCTAAGGCTAACCACGGTCCTGATTTCTAACTGCACAGAAAAGTTTTGCCCATTTTTATAACTGTATATAGACAGAATCCTATACAATGTTTGCTTTTGTGTCTGGATTCCTTCATTAGACATTTTGGGTGTGTGTGAAACTGAGCTGTGTTATTGTTCATTCTCTTTGCTTCACAGAATTCTGTAGTAGAAACATGCCACTTAAGTTCATTCACTCTGCATATATATCTTCAGACAGCTCTGGTTGGTGTATGAAAGAAGAGAAGATTACAATAACTTTAAGGTGGCATACAAAGAGAAGATATTATCAGATAAAATGGACATTTCAAGTTGCCTGGCCAACCATGAGTGTGTATAAAGAAGCATCTATTTTACTTTCATTGTAGGTGAAACACTTCATTGATTTGCAGAACTTCTGATCAAATATTTTTAGTGATACTAGGGTTCAAACTATTCTCTCCACAATAGCTATTCTTGGTAACTTCAATGAGAACTCTGTTCACAAAGCTGCTTTCCCATAACTAGTACCTCTACATATTCTTTTACAATAACTGGAGCATTTTTTCATAATTAACTTTTAAACCAATGCATAATGACAGTGAATCAATAGAACAAAGAACCTAAATCTTCTCTCTTTTCTAGAACTCCCTGTATCTCAATCAATGAGTCTATAGAAAATTTGTTTACTCCTGCCAAAATTATTTATAGATTGCCCAACATTTGCATTTTTAATGGGAAAGTATAGAACACCATGATTTTTATCATTTAAAAAATATCCAGTTAATTCTGCAGCATGGAGAACCGTTCGAACATCAAATCCAGATTCTCAGAATGCAAAGGGTCTGAGCATGTGTCTCTGCCTGGCAGAAGGTGGCGCTAGAGCTATGCCTGCAAACCCCCGCTCGGTGTCTAGTGTTTAATTAGCCAGGCTGCAAACAGCTTGCCAGAACGGGAATCATGATACATACAAATCAGTTTGTAGACTTCAAACATATTTACCAGACTCAAGAGCATGTCAATCAAGAATCCTCTTCCAAAAACAGGTTGCAAAATACTCATTTTACAAGTATTTATTGATCCCCTACATGGTATGTACAAAGCAGCCTACGTGTATGTATACAGGTATGCATGTGTGGATATACGCACAGGGTCCGGCTGGAGTAACACCTGCCTGAGTGTTGTTGGTAGGGGATGTGAATGTCTCGCATGAGATGGACAGCAGTTTGAATATTTCACCTAAAATGTCGTTTGGTGCGCCTGAGTGTGATATTGTTATGTTACAGAATTACCTGCTTATGATTTTGTAACAAAAGATTTTGTACTAAAAAAGGGGTGTATTTGTGCCAGACCCTGCATATCTGTAAACAATATAGATTCTGAGACTTACTTTCTAAGGGAGAAACAGACATCAAATAAAGCCTAGACAATTACCTACTAAACGACAGTTGTGGCAGATATTATAAAACAGATTATGTACAGCGTCATGACAGTATATGAAGAGAGAACCTGACCCAGGTGTGGGGCAGGATGAGAAGTCTTCCTCCAGCCCTTCCTGAAAATGATTATTCTTCATTCCTAAAATGTCATTCTCTCTAGACCCTATTTCTTGTTTCTACTCTTAAATACCACTCAATAATTAATTATATTATTGTGGTGCTGTCCCTTATCACATTAGCTCATCCAACACTATGTAATTTCCCTTGGTTTTGTAATGCTGGTTTCTGTTGAACATTTAACAGAGCAGTTCTCACCTGGGACAGGACCTCCTCCGTGCTCCTGGCATTGGTGAGTGATGGCCAGTATCCTCATTCATTGTCCTTGGCACCCCAGCAGGGGGGAACCATCACACAGGAGAAAAACTTATTCTTCATCCCTCATATGACCCACTGGTCATTCATGAACATGAAAACCCCGCTTAGAATTACCTCCTGTTTTGCATGTAAACAAAAAGTCTTTCGCATGGTTTTATATAAAGAGAGTTTTTCAGGAATTCGATATGAGTGTAATCAAGTCGAAGCATTTGCATATTGAAGTATATATTATTTCATTAAGAGTTACTCTCCTCAAGAGTTTTGGTTTCTCCCATTGTCAGTGGACACCGGGCTTGTGGGTGCCTAGAGTGGGGAATCTTGAGGTTTCTGATCAGGATTGCTAAAATGAGTCTGTGGAAGCAAATCATTGGGCAGCCTGTTGTGGTAAAAGTAAATTCTGGAGTGGATTATCGAGGGGTCCTGGCTTGCCTGGACGGCTACATGAACATAGCCTTGAGCAGACAGAAGGATACATAAATGGACAGCTGCAGAATAAGTATGGGGATGTGTTTATCGGAGGAAACAATGTGTTATACACAAGTACACAGACGAGAAGGATGTGACGACATTAGGAGTACAGTTCCTTTCATACTTGGATATATTTTTAATGGGATCTTTTCCTTTTTTTAATATAATTTGTTGTATTTCATAAAAGTTGGTGAGTTTTCACTGGCGTGTGAGTAAGTAAATGTATAAAATTGTGGATTTAATTGTAAAGAATTATTTTATATTTAAGTTTCAGTCATTTTCTGACTGAAACACAGTCAGAAAACATCTGTCAGTGTGCAAAAAATAAAAAACATTAAAAAAAAAGAGAGTTACTCTCCTCGAAATTCTACTTTCTGTTAAAGCCAGGGAATTTTTTTATTATGTATGTAAGGACTTATATGATCTAGAAGACATACATACATGCTATTTGTTTTTAAAAGAGATCATTGGTCCTGGCTGGTGTGGCTCAGTGGACTGAGCATGGGCCTGTAAACCAAAGTGTGGCAGGTTTGAGTCCCAGACAGGGCACATGCTTGGGTTGCAAGCCAGGTCCCAGGTGGGGGGGTATATGAAATGCAGCCACACGCTGAGGGTTTCTCTCCCTCTTTTTCTCTCTCCCTTCCCCTCTCTACAAATAAATAAGTAAAATCTTTAAAAGTAAATAAATAAAAGAGGTCATTGGTTTTGATGCGGGGAGAACCAGTGCTGCAGTGACTAGTAGGGAACCAGAAGCTGGCCAGACCTGGGCTAAACACCTACCTGCCCCGCCCCAACTCCAGCCACCTTCAGTACAGCCCGAGTGTCCTTGGGAAAGGTCTTCAACATTTATCACGTCGGTGTCTTTATATACCTAAGGGCACACCTATAGAACCTATCTCAGAGAAGTACTGTTGTTTCTATGAGGATCAACTGAGATAATGTTCAGAAAATGTGTAGCACAA
The DNA here is from genome assembly GCA_004027735.1 of Carollia perspicillata. Classification (NCBI taxonomy): domain Eukaryota; kingdom Metazoa; phylum Chordata; class Mammalia; order Chiroptera; family Phyllostomidae; genus Carollia; species Carollia perspicillata. The sequence continues at coordinate 8,897 of PVKM010028121.1, forward strand.
CACCAAGCACATCATAAAAATTCATTAAATGTTATTTTATTATTTTAACAGTCTAAGTAGCAACTGATCATGCTCTAGAGCTTAGTTTCCTAGTCAGTTTGAAATATACTTGTGTCTATGTTCTGAATGTTGAAATCTCTATATTCTGACTAAGAGTCCATATGGTATGTGCACTCTTTAAAATTTTTTTTTAATTATTGTTGTTTTAGGTTTTAATCCTTCAGGATTAAAGCCATCTGGCTTCCATTCTGAATCCAGCTACACCCTGCCCCCTCACACTAATTTACAGTCCTGTTGCATCTCCCTATAATCAGGGAGAATACATAAATGTGTTGGTGACCCAAAAAATGGTAAAGAGAAGTCAAGATCTTATATTTGATGAAGAAATATCCCTGGCCCCATTGTCTCTAAAACCCGCAGATCTTTATAAGCCCCCAGACATTTATCAGAACCAAGTAGATCATCGTCCAAATGAAAATCATTGTCAAATAAATCAGGTTGAAAAAAACAACTAATATTACTCCTGAATAAACTAGGAAGCTTTTATATAACTCTGAATAATTCATTTATTCAACAAATATTTGTTTGGCTCTTAGTTTGAACAAGGAGGTGTGCTGGGAGCCGCAGTGAATAATGAACTATAGACTTGTAAGTTAGTATTCGCTGATTTATTCTTTCAGCAAATACACATTAGCACGATAGGCTCTGGGCCAGGTGCTAGAAATATTGCACAAAGATGAATAAGGTATGGTCTGTGCTTCGGAAGTCTGAATCCATGTGAAATAAGCCAGCAGAACTTGAAATATAAACAATCTTAATTTGTCTCAGGGAAAGTTTGTAAGAAAGGAAGTAAACTAATTATGGAGTAGCTCGCATGACCAAGATATTATAAAGTACTACACTGTCACATACACTAACGTTCATTCTCGTCTAATCTCTATACCCAATTTATGAGACAAGTATTATATTCCTTTTTATTGTTGTTTATGAGGAAATCGACTTGGGGAGACTATGTAACTTCTCCAAATTAGCAACAATACCAACAGCACGTTTTTACTGGGACAGGTACTGTACATTAAGTTGCATTTCATCTTGATAAAAATCCTAAAAGGTAGGGACTGTTATTGTTTATATTCTACAATGTCATATGGAATCAGAGAGTGAGGGAAGTTTGAGTAAATGTTGCAATTTCACACAACCGACTGTGGAGCCAGTATACGGCCCAGGCCCTCTGCTCCTCAAGCCTGAACCGCTGACCACTGCACGACAGTTATGTATAGTCCTGCAGGTGAATGAGAGGCAGCAGGAGGACTCGGCTTGCCTGACTTCAGATTCTGTGCTCTTTCTAGCAGGTTCTGCTTCCTCTAGCTCTGGCTCTTTTCTGGAGACACAGAGGAGCTGTGCTCCAAGACTTTCTGGACCCTTAGTGAAATGAGATCAACAGGGAACTACAGATGGATGGAATTGAATGGAACAGTTCAAGGCAGACCAATGCTCCTACCAATTCATCCAGAAAAGTCAAGTAAGATACAAAACTCATCTTTTTAAAGCATCCAAGAGCTTCAGAAGTAAGGGAAACTCAAGGAGTAAAATTCTGGAGTGGGGAGAGCCTCTTGGAGGTGAGCTGAGAGGCTGAGCCTCTAGGGTCCTAAGGGCATTTACTAATTCTGGATGGAGCTGGAGACCCAGATTTGAAGTTTGGCCCAGGTAGAGGCTAGGCTGTGGGCAGAGAAAATCACAAGGGGTTGATGGTGGCTCCAGGACTAGAGTGACAAAAGTTGGAGACTTCAGGAGCCTCAAAGACACAGTTTGCCATCCAAGACCTCACTGATGCTGAGGTTGCATGAGGCAAGAACTTCAGAATCTAAAATCTCTCATAAGCCAGGCTGACCTTCCCATTGCCTTTCTCAGTGCTAAGGAAACAAAAACGTGCCAGGCTCTGAATTGAAGCCCTGCAGGGTCACGTCCTAGGAAAAGGGACAATCAGAGGTAGCTTAGTCTTACTGCCTTAATCAGCTTGGACTGGGTATTTATTTCTCGCAGATCAAGAGGCTGGAGAGTCCGAGATCCAAGGTATTGGTTGAGCTGGTTTCTGGTGAGAACTCTCCTCCTGACCTACAGATGGCTGCCTTCTTGCAAGTCCTTGCATGGTGGAGAGAACAATCTTTTTCTTTCTTACCCTCTCTTCTTATAAGGCCACCATCCCATGAGAATAGGACCTCACCCTGTGTGACCTTATTTAACCTTAGTCACCTCCTGAAGACCCTGTCTCCAAATTTAGTCACATTAGGGGGTTAAGGCTTCAACACATAAATTTGGAAGTGACTCAATTCAGTTCATAGCACTTATGGAAATGAAGCCGGCCTCAATACACCTAAGTGTGGTAGAGTAAAATAAACAGGATTCCCTAACAATGCTGTAAATGATCACTGCCTATATTTGTATAAATTCAGACTCTGAGTGTAAACTATCTACTACTAAATAGTTGAATGTATTTTTCTCTTTGCTGAACCTACTACCTCAAGCTGACATCTCTGAAAACAAAACATAAGCAGTTAGAAGTTAGCAATAACATTTGATAACAACTGACTCTACACAGCATTCTCAAACCCCAGCATGCTATGCAGAGCAGTGAGGCCTTGTTGCCGAGCTAGATGTTCGCTCGGTGTGAGATTTCTGAATCTGTCATTTGAGGTATCAATTAATGACTTACTAAAAATGCTTATTCAGACTATGCGTCTCCTTCATCAGACAACTCTCTGGAGTCTTATTTCTTCGTTTGTTCTTAGAAAATGTGTCAATGCCTTATTATGGTAAGGGAAAACTTAAATGTTATAGCTAATGTGATAGACTCAACTGATTCTAAACTTGTGTTGAAGTCAAGGGTGTTTCTTCCTAATTTGGAGTCAGCCAAGTTCAGACTCCAGACACAGGGGAAAATGCAAGACAGGACTATCCGTCTTCTTTGTTCAAAACAGATGACTCTGTGAGTATTTGCCTAGTTAAAAATAACAGCATTCCTTCCCCCAAGTTATCAGCTGGACAGTCTAGCCTACTCATATTTTTTTAACCCAGTCAGGGGAATTAAGGTCAAAAGGCTATGTACTCAGAATTAAATTTTTTTCACAATAGATTATAATGAAAAATTTGTCTACCTTTGAAATTTTTCTTCAGTGATCTTCCTGCTTCTCATTGTGAAAAAATATAACAAATTTACCTTAAAATACCACCACACTGTTTCTCTCTCAACAATTTCAATGTTGTTAACAGAAAAGCTAATTTGCTTCCAGCAAATTGTTGGTTTTCTTTATAAACTATCCCAGTAATTCCAACAACAACCTTGTTTGAATAATTCTATCTCTTGATGGCTATTTGCTACGCTACATATCACTTAAACAGTGTCAATATGCTCATTCTGTTGTTTCATTTATATAATTCCCCTCCCAAAATAGATATATCCTTTTATTTGATTCAGACAAAAACTTGTCATATTCTCTCTTACTTTTATTTTACTTTCTCATACCTATTCTTTATTCCAGCTCAAGAATTTCATGCAAGAGTAAATATATATATTTCATTTTAGGATAACGTAGTTTAGGATAATGAATGAGTGCAATATCCCAGACCCTTCTATCTCCTCCCCATTAATCTATGCTGTGAACCATCCCCAACATCAAGAAAAGAGCAACCACCCAGAGCAAATAAAGATATATGAAATTGTAAAATAAATGCCAAAGCTCTCTTTTAAAATGCAGGTATAATTTATTGCCATTGTAAAAGAGTTACAGTGAAACACTGGTTGGCAGCATGATTTTTTGGCTATTAAAACATCGTGAGCATTGAGGAGATATTTATATTCCAGCTGAGATTTCAGAAGCTTCGGGAAGCCTGCACATGGTGGTTTTTATTTTGATAATTCATTAGCTACACTGATTTAATCAAATGTTGAGTCATTCAGCACTGCTTCTCAGATCTTCTGGAAAGGAATTATGTTGTTAGAAAATCCGTGTCCCCTACGGGGCTCCTATCGCTTCTCTTCTCAATGCCCAGGAGATGTGCTACAAAAGACGGCCCCGGATGATATATGTCAGTGTGGTTCCCGATCCCGCAGATAAAGATCACGCTGTTGGTACTCCATGTAAATAATCAGCATGGTTGATTGTGATCTTGACAGTTTTGCACAGTTTGGGTCCTGCCTACCTGAGATCATCTTTCTCCCCTGGGCAGTTCACAATAACCCAAAGGGCAAGGGAAGGCTGTAAACTTGGTCAAAGACTCATGGAGCCACAGGGAGCTTTGAGGGTCACTGAAGGGCAAGTATGCTTTGTGAGCCATTTGCACCCCCTCCTCTGTGATCACTGGTGATGAACTGGGGCATACTTCCTCTAATGATTCCCCAAAGGATGGTTTTTTTCCATCAAGTTCATGCCCTTGACCTCCAGATCAAGCAATGAAATTAGGATATTCAATAGCAGCAAGGCCAGGAAAGTTTATGCTTCTCTAAATAGCCACAATGTAGCATCCATCATATGATTTCTGGGCTAATATTGCTAGTATAGAATTTTTAATTTAACTTAATGAATTCTTAATTAGCCTATAGAGGTGAGAGGACTCTCCATCCAGGCAAGAACACAAGTCAGCCTTTCCAGCTTCCAATAGACGTTAAGCTTGCCTTGTGCATTCTGATATTGAACAATAATGCCTGGCATTTGCACTCCAGGATTTTTGCCAAAGTTTAATTTGAACAGACTGCTCCACAGATCCTGCCAAGAGGCAACAGAGAAAAGGGATATCTAAGCAGGTTAGTTTATCCATTCATCTCTCTACACTGTCTTCTTCGTCAAAATACATCTACAGAAAGCTATTTACTTGGATTGCATATACTTAGCCCTTGAAAAACTATCTGTAGTGAGTTTACATGTTATTTTTATGCACTTAACAATTATTAATGATCAGTTTAAAGAATACCAACCTGAAAAACATTTCCATCAACCTGATATAGTGAAAAGAAGAATTAGAAAGTATTAGAAATCAGGAGTAAGGGGACCTTAATTTTAAGGCTCAGTGATGCCCTCATACTAGCTGAGTGGTACCCCTAAAGCTCAGTTTTCTCATATTAATATGGGGAAAAAAATACCTATATTAGGTGTGATTAAAGTTGATGAGCTAATACAGAGTTCTGACACAGATTTGATGCTAAAATATGAATTGAATCTCTATCTTGCATGAAATTTGTTGTTTTTATGTTATTCACAGTCCTTCAACTAAGAAACCACTCCCGATAAAATATTCTTTCTATTTGAGAATCATTATATTTCTGTATAAAGAAAAAGAGAAGTTACAACTTGTGTCTCTTCAGACTTGGCTGACAGGAAAGGGATAACTAAATTTTATACTTAAAAGTTGACATTTGCCTAGATGTTTGTTATTGTTTCATGTGGTCTTTTTTATTTTCTATTCTTATCTAATCACCCTATCATGGCTTTGAAGGCTGAGGAAATATTCAGCCAGTTGTTTTTTTTTGCAGGGGGCAGGTTTTATTCAGCATCTTTGTCTTTGCTCACAGTGGCTCTTCTATACTCTTCTCACTGTCCTGAAGCCAACATTATATTCCCCCGCACTCAGAAAAATGATCATAAATCTGAATTGCATCCCTAGGGTTGCACCAAGGCACCATAAACTGGGCAGCCTAAAACAACGGAAATTTATTCTCTCCCAATTCCTCTGGAAATGAACCCTTCCCCTAGCTTCTGGTGGTGGCCATCCATCCTTGGTACCCTAAGGCTTGCACACTGTATCACTCCAACCTCTGCTTCTGTTGTCATATGGTGTTTTTCCTCTTCTTATCAGGCCACTAGTTGTATCAGATTAGAGTCCACCTAAATAATCTCATTTGGGCCTGCTCCATCCATGAAGACCCTACTTCCAAATCAGGTCCCATTAGCAGGTATCGAGGGTTCAGACTTGAGCAAATCTCTTAGTGGGGACAAAATTCTACCCATAGCAACTTCCTACTTAACAAAAAGAGATATGTTGCCTCTATATGTACAATTACCTCTTCTGACTCCAATCCAACATACTTCCCCGTGGTATCAGAAGACAGGTCTCTCCTCCTTCTACAAGTGTAACAGTCACCAGATGTCTGGGCTTCCTCTCCTCCCCTGCTTCACCAACTATCCCCTCTCTCAATCTCTGTCTCAGCACTTCCCTCCTCCCTTTGAAATTCTTTAACTTATTCTGCAAATCTATACTCGTATAAGCCTTCTCCACTAATCAAAACCATCTTTATTTTAAATCTATTTTCTATTGTGAATCTTCCTCTGCTATTACTAAGTTATTCTCCTTCCCTTTGGGATCTAAGTTTATGGAAAACTTATTGAACCCAAAATGTACAAAATCCACTGTCTCTACATTCTTGCCACATGTGTTCATTCCACAAGGAATCGCTGCATGAAAAGGCACTGTCCTTGGCTCTGGGATCAGGGCAGTGAACCAGATAGATGTATCTCCCAATTTCAGGACAACGGACACCAAACAACACAAACAATTCCGACACTTCTTCATTGAGGGGAGCTCCAGGGCTATGAGAGAGCATGACAAAGAGACCAGACTAGACGGAGGAATTGGAGGTTTCCCTAAAGAAGTAGCACGGCCTGATGAAGAATGAATTCAGAGTAATTAACTACACAGGAAGTTAACTACCCAGAAAGTGGGTTGGGATTCCAGGCTAAGGGATTAGTGAGTGGGATGACTATGAGGCAGAAAGAAATGTGGTATTGCCAAGAAAGTGGAAGAGAACTGTTGTGACCTTATTACAGAGAGGCAGGGGAAGGGACAGTTAAGACACTATTATAGAAGTCCAACCAAGAGACTATAACTGCATTATAGTGATGACAGTGGGAATAGAGTAATGGGAATATTGAAGAAATATTAAGGAAAGAGAATAGCCAACTTTACCTGGTGATAGATTGGCTATCTGGGGTGAAGGAAAAGCACACATTGCCCTGGCTGGTGTGGATTAGTGGATTGAGCACCAGTCTGTGAACCAAAGGGTCACTGGTTCCATTCCCTGTCAGGACACATGCCTGGGCTGTGGGCCAGGTCCCTAGTGGGGGGCACGTGAGAGGCAACCACAATTAATGTTTCTCTCCCTCTCTTTCTCCCTCCCTTCCCCTCTCTCTAAAAATAAATAAAATCTTTAAAAAAGAAAAAAGAAAAGAATAAGCACATGTCCAGCCTGACCCCAGGTCTCTGGCTAGAGAGCTATATAAGTAGGTGCTGGTGTCATCACTGAACAAGGAGACACTGACTCAGTGGTGGGGGCATCAGCTTTGGGAAGATGACGTGTTCCAGTTGGACTATGTTGACTTGGAGGTAGCTCTGAAATTTCCAAATGGAAATAGTTAGCAGGCAATCCTCAGCTTTAGTACAACTGCTGGGTGCTGCCAATCACAAGCCAATTGCTGAATGTGCGGTCCACGTCCACATTCAGCACGTCGACTCCGCAGCATTCCACACATTAGTCTTTCTGTCCTTGAAGCAAGAGCCTGTGTGTTGTGTTTCTGCTTAGAACACTGCCCTCCTCTGATTCTCTTCCTTGTCTGCTGTGTCTCCCTCTCTCCACTCTTAAAATGTTTGGGACTTTCTCTCTTTTTCTGTTTTTTCCCCTTATCTCTTTTTATTTACATTCTCTATTTTTAAGTCACCTTATCCTTCCTAAATTTTGAACATAATCTTAAGTATCATCATAAAGAATTTCAAGCAAGATCTTAAGTAACGAAGACCTCAGTCTATATCCCTAATCCCAACATCCTTCAAGACAGTCAGGTGAACTATCTCTACCTTGCATTTCCACAGGTAGCTCAAATTCAATACCTAACCCAAACTATTGTCCATTCTTCTCTCACCAGATCGCCTCTTCTCCCTAACAGTCTTCTTCATCTGAGGGCATCACAACACGAAGGAGAGCGTGAGGAGCCACCAGCCGCCCCCTCGTCACCAAAGCTCCAACCATCTCTAAGTTCTCGAAAGTCTCCCCTCTCCCGCACTGCACCACCTTCTTTCACACAAACTATGGCAATTGCTGTGTCACTTAAGGGCCAGCAAACACGTGCTGTAAAGGGACTGATAGCAAAATTTTTAGGCTTTGCAAGCTCCATAGGTCTCTTCAACTCCACTGTCATAGTGCAAAAGCAGCAATGGGCAATATGTAAATGAATAGACATGGCTGTGATCCAATAAGACTTTATTTATGGACACTAGCAGAATGTTATAAAATACTCTTCTCCCCCAACCCCTTAAAAATATAAGAGCCATTCTTAGCCCTCAGGACATACCAAAACAGGTGCCAGGCAAGATTGGGCCCGTGGGTCATAGTTTGCAAATCTCTAGTCTGTCTGATCTCTATCCCTCTACAGGGCAACCAGAGATGTCTCTCTAAACACATCCAAACAGATGTAAGTCTCCTTAAAAATCTCTGACGTCTCCTTTGCCAATACACTCACTAGATTGAAATGCAAGGCTCTTCCACCAGGTGGCCCCAAACTTATTTTCTAAACACATTTCTTACTACAATTCTCCACCCACAAAACACTCCAGGCTATTCCCTGCGTCCCTGGTGCTCTGATGCCGCTATGCCCTTATATTAGCTCCAAGTTGACCTAAGCCAACCTGGCACAGTCAACTCTTGCATGCTTTATGGTAGAGAACAATCGTTCCTGAAAACACTTACAATGAAAGCAAGTCTCAGGTCAAATTCTTCCACAAGAGACATTTATTAGTAAGCAGTCATAAACCAGTGAAACAAAGTATGTAACCGGAACATCTGTGGAGTCAGAGCTCTTTGTCACCTTATCTTGTTTGAAAGTTCCCCTGAGGCAAATGAGACGAAGCTGGTGGCAAGATTCAGCTAGCTATACTCTCAGATTCTGGCAGCCTGGAATCAGGGGATACGCCACTTGACCCAGAACTGACTGGGGATCAAATCTGGGGTCCTATTCTTTTTTTAAAATATATTTCATTGATTATGCCATTACAGTTGTCCCATTTCCCCTCCTTCATTCCCCTCCACCCTGCACACCCCCTCCTACCCACACTCCCCCTCTTTAGTTCATGTCCATGTGTCATAAGTTCTTTAGCTTCTACATTTCCCACACCACTCTTGCCCTCTCCCTGTCTATTTTCTCCCCACCACCTATGCTACTTATTCTCTGTACCTTCTCCCCACTCTCTCCTCCCACTCCCCTGTTGCTAACCTTCCATGTGACCTCCATTTCTGTGGCTCTGCTCCTGTTTTAGGTGACCGCTTAGTCTGCTTTTGTTTTAGGTGTGGATGTTAATAAATGTGAGTTTGCTGTCTTTTCACTGTTCATATTTTTATCTTCTCTTTCTTAGATAAGTCCCTTTAACATTTCATATAGTAAGGGCTTGGTGATGATGAACTCCTTGAACTTGACCTTATCTGAGAAGCGCTTTATCTGCCTTTCCATTCTAAATGAAAGCTTTACTGGATAAAGTAATCTTGGGTGTAGGTCCTTGCCTTCCATGACTT